>CM044005.1:46744067-46824067 GCA_024085815.1 Flaveria linearis
CACGGCCTAGTTGTACCTACCGTTTCTTTTTTGGGGTCAATATCAGGAATGCGGTTCGTACAACGATAAACCTCATCCAAATGATAGAGCTATGACACAATCAAACCCAAACGAACAAAATGTTGAAATGAATCGTACCAACCTCTACTGGGTGTTATTACTCATTTTTGTACTTGTTGTTTTATTTCCCAATTATTTCTTCAATTAAGAAAACGAGAAAGAACTAAAATAATAGAATAATAATTCTAGGTATTATCTCTCTTAGTCCATTCGGAAGGATCTCATCTCATAATTGTCCATGACTGTTTATGTCTCTAGCATGACCACTTGATGAAATGTGGAGGGAAGTTGCGTAAATGGCCGATACTACTGAAAAAGTTCCTCTTTAGATAATAGGTACTATAGCTGGTATTCTTGTGATCGGTTTAGTAGGCGTTTTCTTTTGTGGTTCAGATTCCGGATTGAGTTCATCCCTGTAGTAATCGGATGAATTGAGTTGCATACATGAAAGCGTAAGAACGCAACGGATTCCCTTCTTTTTTTGTCTGATTTGAGGGAGAAGGTCCCGTTGGGTTCTTAATAATTAGAATATTTTTTATAAGTAAATTGAAAAAGTTCTATTTACTCAACAAATTTTCCCCTCCTCTTTTGTTTGTTCACCACTTTTGATATTTATAGTATATGTGATTATTAATTATTATAAAATAATGTAATAAAATACGTAATAACTCTAAAAAATGTTCTAATACGTCTGTAAAAAATCAAAACTAACACTAGGAATGTTTGACGAACAGTATAAAAGAATCGTTATTATTTCAAAACAGGAAAAGTATTTTTCACACCCTTTTCTTCTGTCGAAGACTAGGAAAACGAATAGCCCCTCCTAGAAATATTTGTTCCCTTCATTTCTATTTATCCGTTCTATTTAGCGTTTACTTTTGGATAGGATCTAGCCAAAGTGAACCGTATTAGAATCAAATGGATTTTATGACATTTCAATCTCACAATAGCAATATAATACAATAGCAATATAATAACATCACCCCAATTTTGATAAAAAAAGACAAAGAAAGAAAGGGTTAGTTAAGTAGTCTTCTTCACAATCCACATACTATGGCTAGAAATATGATACAAGGAATTACCTGCATCTCGTAGAAAAAGAACAAAAAAAAGGTTTTTATCATTTCATTTTTTATATCATAATTACTAAAAAGAATTTGGTTCTTTTTACAAACTTGATGTCGGTAAATTCACGAGTTTAGAAATTCATTTCGGACAATTGAACCTTCTCGAACTGTTTCTTTTTAAGAACCAAAACTATTTGTGCCAAAATAACAGATGTGAAGAAGAACAGAAGGCCTTGTACACGTAATGGGTCTTGAAGTACTATTTCTGCATCTCCCTAACCAAATCCGCCCACATTAGAATTACTTGTCAACGGTTGATCCAATTTGATAGATTCACCTTCTGAAACAAGAAGTTCTGGCCCCGGAGGGATATTATCAACTACTTGGCATCCATCCGATGCATCCGCTATGGTTATTTCGTATCCCCCCTTTTCTTTTCGTAGGATTTTGCTTACTATCCCTGATGTTGTAGCATTATAAACTGTATTGTTACTTTTACTCCCGTCAGGATAAATCTGGCCCCTTCCCTTGTTTCCACCTACATATATAGGATATTTTAAGAAGTGAATGTCTTTCTTAGTAGCGGGGTCCGGGGAAAGAATACGAAAGGTGATTTTAATATATTTCTTCCTAGGAACAGGGCCTATGACAAGAATATTTTTTGATTGGGGCGATAGCTCTGAAAAGACAGATTACCCATCTTTTCTTTTATCTCGGGGGAAATACGATCAGGAAGGGCTAATTCAAAACCCTTTGGTAAAATATGAACATCCCCCACATTCAAAGCCCTTTTTTTACCATTAGCAAGAACTTGTTTCAGTTGCGTATCATAAGGAATTCAAACAACTGCTTCAAATACAGTATCGGGAAGTACCGCTTGCGGAACCTCAATATCCACTGGTTTATTAGCTAAATGGCAATTGGCGCATACAATACGCCCAATCGCTTCTCGTGGATTTTCATAACCCTGTGTGCAAAAATGGGGTATGCATTTGAAATGGATGTACGAGTTATTATATATATCATGAGCCATATAGAAATAGATCGAGTAATCTGTTCCTTTATCGAAGAAAAGTATTTCTAGTTTGTGTGGTCCAATCATTGATCCCGAAAATTTCTACAATAAATTGGGGTAGGTCACTAATGGAGTTTCCTATCCACGATTCAGTTATTTTCTAGAATAATTTGACTCGATTAATATATAGGAATATAGGATGAATCTCCGGTATGGGTAGAAATAGAAAGCGAATTTCAATGTTTTGCTTATGTATAACTGCAAAGTAAAAAACATTATAATTGGATTAGGTAGATCATTTTTTAGTCATTCATTGAATGATAAATCACTACAAGTGACGGAGATACGTGATTTAAATAATGGAAAATCCAATATTTTAAAATTGTATCTAGAATGACTGCAAAAGTGGAAACAAGGCCAGATATAATTTGATCATTATGAACAAATCCAAAATCCTTGTAGACAAAGCAAATCATCAATTCCCAACCATGGTGTAACAACCCTCAAAATTCGATAACTAAAGTGTAGCCCAATGAAATGGACAAACAAGGCCCATTAAGGCCCAATAAGGGATTTATGTTCACCTGATCCCCGATTTGATAATCCCAAATCATAACGATGATCATTGAGCCTCGCAAATGAATATTCAGACTGATAAATGGTTAACGCGATAGAAAACCAGTTCCTATCGGAACACGACACTTCTAGTGTCATGTCTATGGAATATTATTATTTTAATTGGACAATCATTCTGGAACTCTATCCGAGCGCCTAACAACTATGACGCGTGCAAAATCGATAAAACTGCATAAAACACACGTACGTTAACGTTGTTAGTTCAAGCGGTTCGGATGCCTAAATTTATGAACAAATTATTATTACGCACTTATTATTATTCTATATAAGTAATTAAATTATAATATTCAGATTCGGTGCGAGAAAACGCTCAAAACGGTTAAACGTGTGAAATACGTGATATTAGCGCGCACCGAGCCCGTTTGCCACCTAATACGTAATATTAGACGAAACAAATCTTCCGAGAGTATCCGATACATTTATAAGTCATAAATTTTTTTAAAAAGAAAACTAAAATAAAAGTGCGATATCAGTCAGATTTGTACGCGATACCACCCGACACGGAGCAACAGACATTTACCGGTATTAATTTAACCACTATATATATCCTCTCCCTTTCATTTTTCTTTACAATTCACACACACTTAAGTGTGTTTTTAGAGAGAGAGTGAGAGAGAGAGAGAGAGAGAGAGAGAGCTGGAGGTTTCCCGGCCACCCTCCGGTGGTGGTCCGGCGGCGGTCCGGCGGTGATCCGGCGGCGGCCCGGCGGCGGCGAGCGGCGGTCCGGCGACCGTCGAAGCCCGTTTTCACCATACAACCATTTCTCGAAGCTACGAACGCGATGGTAAGCTCCGATTTCCCTGAATCTTTCGTTAAAGATGCTAAAAATCGAGTTTTATATTCTGTCCAGGAAATGATGTGCATGCGCACTATCAGAGATGGGACGATTCCCGAAGATCTGACCGTTGAATGTTTCTGATTTTTGGATATGTTATACCTAACATACTCGTCATAACATCTAACGGTCAGTTTTCAATAATAATACTCAGAGATATGATTTTTCCGTCCACAAACATGGCTGGTCGGAACTTTCTGCCTAAAAAGTGGTTGTCCCAAAACTTGTTCATTTCCCCGGGGATTTGACCGCGGAATCGTAATGTTTTTTGGGTTGCATGGACGATCCGAGACCGAAGAAATGTTCGTGATGGAAAAGGAACAAAATGGTGTATACGGTTCTCATTACATGTCGGTTTTCAAGAAGATACGTAGATACGAAAAGAACGCGAAAGGTATAAACCGAGTGTTTATTATTTGCATATTGTGTTAAACGAGTGGGACGAGTGCGACTACTAAATATAAAATTACGATAAAATACATTTATAACAATTGTAAAATATAACTAAATAAGATAAAATATGGACACACACATAAACATAAATAACTTGTTATAATTAACAATAATCCATATAATTGAAATATAATGTGTATTGTATAAATATTGAATATTGTAATAAATTGTATAAAGTGCAATCCGACTCTTATATATGCAAAATGGACTTTTATTAACAAACCATATATATATATATACACACATTATATATATTGGACTTTTATGAATAATCTTACTGTAATGGCTATTAAATAAACGTGTACGAATAGATTTGACGAGTTTTCAAATATTTTATAAATTATGTAAAACTAACCATGATTTTATAAAACCAAATGAAGTTATACTTACAAAATTTATAGATGAGAATCAAATAATTTGAACGAACAAAATATCTAAATAAAGACAGAAGAAATAATAGGAAAATCCAATAAAATCGCAACGTGTGAAGTAACACGCTAGATGGCTTGATTAAGCCAAATAAGAGTATAATTAGTTCATCATTTTAACAGTAGCATGTATTTGATTATCAACCAGGGAATAAGTTGGGTGAACAAGCATTTTCATAAACATGCTTTGTCAAATATGAATTAAGTCTTCCACGTCTAGGATCTGGATAGATCAGTGCAAGACAATTCTGATCGGTTAGTGATCACGTACGAAGGTGAGTTCTTCGGCCCCATTTTTAATATCATTTCAACTGTTTTGGGGTGAAAAGCATGAAATAATGTTTCTTTGAATATATGATGGATTAAACAAAATAATATATTATATGAGGGTATAAGTTCGGGTCATAGTATAGATGTATATACTATTGAGCCCTAAATCCCCCTATAATCATTAACCTCAGGGGTGAGGCCGCAGAATATATTGGTAGATCTATCGGGTTAGAATGGCCCGCTCTCGCGACCAGTCGCGCTGGTCAGGTTTGTGGCGAGGGAGTTTATATGTCTGGATAGTTGTGGGGCAACGACGTGTTTCTTGGTTTGATTATGGGCTTATGACCTAAATTATCATAGTACCTAGCTAGTCTATGATGAATATATTATGCCTTGTTTCATCATATTATTTTCAAATGATTGTTTGCGAAACTACAAAAACCCCGAAAGCTCACCAACCTTATGTTGACTTTTTACCCTTCATGCTTTTCAGGGTTATAGGTGAGCTCTATATGGATATTCTGGAACTTTGTCTTTGGAGGGTCAAACGTTTCAAAACATCTTTAAATAAAGTTGGGTTCATGTAATAAAAACGGAACTATGTGTTACTACCGAAATGTTTAATGTTGTTTAATAAAATACTTTTATGATAATAATGTACGACTTTCACGACTAACATTAACTTAAGAACGTTTGACTATAATAGTTGGGTCAACTCCAACTTCCGTTACCACCACGTCACGCGAATCTTCCGCTGCGATTTTCGGGGTGTGACAGAAGTTGGTATCAGAGCCAATGGTTATAGCGAACTAGAAGATTTTCTAAAACGAGAAAAATCTAGACTATAACCTTTAAAAGTTTTCATGACTCCAAAGACAGTTTCGTATCTTGAGCTTTACGCTAGGTAGAAGCGTAGGGTTGACATAACTAACTAATACTAAGACCTTATTTAATTATTGATTTAGAATAAGTTAGTGCATTATGTTATATTAATAAGTACAAGTGTATTATTTAACTATAGATGTGTGATCGGATGAACAAAAAGGACATACTAGACATTAGCAGTAGTACTGAGGGTCCATCATTACCCGAATCCCCCATGCCTTCCCAAGATTCTCTAGGGCTTGTGACTAATCCCGAGGATTAGATTTAAGTGCCATGAGTAGCACATTTTCCTGTTCCTTCTTTATTTTATCTTATTTTAGATTATAAGTTATTATGCTTATGCTAATATGATATTAAGTGTGAATAGTGCTTAGTCTTAAACCTAGATAAGAAAATAATATGGTATGCAAATTAAGCTGAATAGTCAGATGCCAAAAGTTGTGATAGGTTACATGATGTACCCGTAAGTAAGTGAACATATTTTTAAATTAAGAGAGAGAAGATACTTAGTAAATTTTGTGTAAGAGTTTAATGTTTGATGGTGTTCACATGCATTAGTTTGTATTTAATAAGGATAATAATAAGTTAACATAGGCATAAGAATATAAGATGGAAATATAACAAAACTAAGTGTTACTAGATCTATTAAGTCAATAATTTGCTACTTATAAAAGGAAAATAAATATATCTTGATCAGAACCACATTATGAGTCAAGAGATCACCCAGATTATCGCAAGCATTTACGGATTAACCTGCATGAGACATGATATGTTGGAGCGATTAATTGTTCGCATTTATGTGAAATAGCAGGGTTTGGTTTTGACCTTGACCAGGGAAACTAGTTTGATCATAAGGCATGCATATGCGTCTAGTTTTCTGTAATCGATTACATTATTACCTGCAAGTAACAACTTTACGCAAGTTGATGGACGTGTCTGTAATGCTGAGCCTTTGTTGAGGTCCTGTGGTATCTCAATAAGTAGTATTACATGTGTCATGTCACGATGAGACCAAAGTATAGATTTAATGACTAGAATCACTCTTCGCTGAATTTGATTAAATAATTGAACTAAAAATTGAATTAAGGGTGATAAGGTGTAATATAGTAATACACTTGGTTGTGATGGGATAAAGCCTAGCCTAAGATCACTTGTTAGATCTAGGCCAGTATGTCGAAAATTTTGTAGGATTGTAAGTTTGTCGAAATTTATGATCGCTAGTAATTTAGTTAAACTACTCAACTGTTAGTAGAAGTATGAAGTCTGGATCACCTCTCGCGTGTCCCAGCTTGACGAAAAGAATGGTTAAACCATTCTCAATTACTTGTTGTTAACAGTAGGTTGTTAAGGACTGAAAATTTGAATAATTAGGGAGTGACCTAAAGATACGAATAATCAAACAAGAAAAATACGAACTACAAAACAAAAAAAAAATAATAATAATAGTAAAATAGAAAAAAAATTGCATTATGACTCGTAGTGGAAGAATACTAGAATGATCGAGTAAAACAATTGACAGTTACATTTTGGTCTACGTAACTGTGAATTATAGTACTTATAAGTTCTGGTAAATTCCATTGTGCCGACTAATGTTTAACTTAACGAAAATAATGCAATAAAAAAATCACAAATATGATATCTTGAGTGCGAGTATGACGACTTGACAGGTTGTCAGGTATCTGAATTGAGAGCATCTTTTGAAGGACATTCGAGCGAGAAAAGCATAAAAGTATGATTCACCCTTAACCATTACTGGAATAATTTAAAAATCATAAATTCATAATGGATATCGTGACCTAATCGCAAATTAGCAATAAACAACAATAACTATTAACTCGATTAAATTGATTCCTTAATCTCGAACCACTCTATAACTATCTTCGATAACTTATAGTTATTCAACAGGACTTTGATCTCACGTGCTGATATTTGAATCTGACATATCCTGTCATCTAATGAGAATAATTTTCGTTCCCTAACCTCTAGTCACTTTGTGACTATCTATATAGTGATATCTTTTCTAAATCACTACAGATAAATGATCAAGTGTTGTTGATTGGTCCGCTCGCATGGCTGGCAAGTGCTAGTCTTTGATTAAGCGCCAACCGCAAGCTTTGTTTCCTCATACACAAATCATCCAGTTAAAGCTACCACCACTCGGGAGAGAGTTAAAGGAATTAAGATAATTCGGGGAGGACAAATTATGTGACCCGTAAGCAAAAACACTCGCTTTTTAAGTTGATGCACGCGTGAGCAACCCTTATAATTGGTTCTTTCTAAAAGAAGTCATTTTCCTTCTTTCATTAATTATTACCAATTTCACGATTGTAGTCTTGTGACTCTGTATTCACTCCAAACTAACTTCTCCTGACTACAAGCGATGTGCAACTTCTTAATTTAAGCTTTGAGATAGTATTCTCTAATCGTGCGACATTAGCGGTAGTATGTAAGATTGAAATAAGTGAGTGCCTTAGTTTTGACGAACACTAGATCTCTAGATGCAAAGTCTATCTCGTGCTTACTCTATGAACGATAAATCATACGGATATTCGAGCATGATTTCATACTCAGGGATGAACTGACCGCCATCCTCAGAAGTGATTGAAATTGAAGTTTCTAGAGAAAGTTTTATTTGTATTCTATCCTAACTGATCGAGAGAAAGTTGGCTTCAACAAACGAACCTCCATAAAATTCATGAAATATTGACATTGTTTCACCAATAACCTTATGACTCGTGATTAGTGACCTCGGACATTCATTCCTTATGATGACCACGCTTTGGAAAGAGTCCTTTCTCATGTTAGTAGATTTTAAATGCAACCCTGACTATGATCATGTTTATGTCTTTCATACTTATCATCTCAGTCTAAGATATAATTCTTGAAACTTAGTACTAATAAGGAAAGCATGTTAAACCCCCTACGATGAGAAAAATGTAAGATCACACGCAAACTGATGTCATTTCCATCAAATCCATTTTCTAACCTTTAGAGCTAAGGCTTTGACACTAAGTTCTACGAACGAATTTGAATCTGTAAACCACGTTACTTCGTACGTTGGTATAGTAAATCGATAATTCGTAAGTCGAGATGAAGGTATCCTGAAATAAGGTTAAAGCTGGAACGTGGTATAGCACTTACTTAAACCCTTACGATCCAACTAGGATAACTTGACTATATTCTTGACTAACACGATGTTTATAAGAAAAATCTTGATTCAAATGAAAGAAATTATACTAAAAGCCAAGGGTAGCAGCGACTACCATAGGAATAAGGTGTAATCAAACAAATGCTGCTAGTACCGAAAGACATAATCGGCCACACTCACTAGTAGTTTAAGAATTCTGCATTAGATATCGATGCACAACTGTTTAGTCTAGCAAAATTCGATTTGAATTGGACTAGATAAAGCTTGATTGGCGGACTTAAGAACTTAGATTGAGTTGTAGATGTGTTTCGCAACTATGGTACTCTCTGACCCTCTCTTATAGGGATACACTCAGTCAAGGCATTTGGTTAATCATGACGATAAGACACCGACATATTCGAACTCCTTGAGTGATCTATCTAATGGACTCATCAATCGATCCTTTTTTTTCGGTTTAAAAATTGTGCAATGCTGAAGCCTGAATGAGGTATGATCCATAAGAAAAGCGTAGATCATCATGAACTCCTCAAATTCTACTGAAGTAGAGCGTACGAACTCAAGAATTGAAACTCCTAACCTCGCTTACCAATAATTTTAACCACCCGTTTTCTATGACCTCTTAGAATATGTTACTGAGTGATTGAGTAACTAGATCATCCAAAATTTTCTTCAACTAATTTCGAGGACGAAATTTCTAAAAGGAGGGGAGAATGTAACAACCCTCAAAATTCGATAACTAAAGTGTAGGCCAATGAAATGGACACACAAGGCCCATTAAGGCCCAATAAGGGATTTATGTTCACCTGATCCCCGATTTGATAATCCCAAATCATAACGATGATCATTGAGCCTCGCAAATGAATATTCAGACTGATAAATGGTTAACGCGATAGAAAACCAGTTCCTATCGGAACACGACACTTCTAGTGTCATGTCTATGGAATATTATTATTCTAATTGGACAATCATTCTGGAACTCTATCCGAGCGCCTAACAACTATGACGCGTGCAAAATCGATAAAACTGCATAAAACACACGTACGTTAACGTTGTTAGTTCAAGCGGTTCGGATGCCTAAATTTATGAACAAATTATTATTACGCACTTATTATTATTCTATATAAGTAATTAAATTATAATATTCAGATTCGGTGCGAGAAAACGCTCAAAACGGTTAAACGTGTGAAATACGTGATATTAGCGCGCACCGAGCCCGTTTGCCACCTAATACGTAATATTAGACGAAACAAATCTTCCGAGAGTATCCGATACATTTATAAGTCATAAATTTTTTTAAAAAGAAAACTAAAATAAAAGTGCGATATCAGTCAGATTTGTACGCGATACCAACCGACACGGAGCAACAGACATTTACCGGTATTAATTTAACCACTATATATATCCCCTCCCTTTCATTTTTCTTTACAATTCACACACACTTAAGTGTGTTTTTAGAGAGAGAGTGAGAGAGAGAGAGAGAGAGAGAGAGCTGGAGGTTTCCCGGCCACCCTCCGGTGGTGGTCCGGCGGCGGTCCGGCGGTGATCCGGCGGCGGTCCGGCGGCGGCCCGGCGGCGGCGAGCGGCGGTCCGGCGACCGTCGAAGCCCGTTTTCACCATACAACCATTTCTCGACGCTACGAACGCGATGGTAAGCTCCGATTTCCCTGAATCTTTCGTTAAAGATGCTAAAAATCGAGTTTTATATTCTGTCCAGGAAATGATGTGCATGCGCACTATCAGAGATGGGACGATTCCCGAAGATCTGACCGTTGAATGTTTCTGATTTTTGGATATGTTATACCTAACATACTCGTCGTAACATCTAACGGTCAGTTTTCAATAATAATACTCAGAGATATGATTTTTCCGTCCACAAACATGGCTGGTCGGAACTTTCTGCCTAAAAAGTGGTTGTCCCAAAACTTGTTCATTTCCCCGGGGATTTGACCGCGGAATCGTAACGTTTTTTGGGTTTCATGGACGATCCGAGACCGAAGAAATGTTCGTGATGGAAAAGGAACAAAATGGTGTATACGGTTCTCATTACATGTCGGTTTTCAAGAAGATACGTAGATACGAAAAGAACGCGAAAGGTATAAACCGAGTGTTTATTATTTGCATATTGTGTTAAACGAGTGGGACGAGTGCGACTACTAAATATAAAATTACGATAAAATACATTTATAACAATTGTAAAATATAACTAAATAAGATAAAATATGGACACACACATAAACATAAATAACTTGTTATAATTAACAATAATCCATATAATTGAAATATAATGTGTATTGTATAAATATTGAATATTGTAATAAATTGTATAAAGTGCAATCCGACTCTTATATATGCAAAATGGACTTTTATTAACAAACCATATATATATATATATACACACATTATATATATTGGACTTTTATGAATAATCTTACTGTAATGGCTATTAAATAAACGTGTACGAATAGATTTGACGAGTTTTCAAATATTTTATAAATTATGTAAAACTAACCATGATTTTATAAAAACCAAATGAAGTTATACTTACAAAAGTTATAGATGAGAATCAAATAATTTGAACGAACAAAATATCTAAATAAAGACAGAAGAAATAATAGGAAAATCCAATAAAATCGCAACGTGTGAAGTAACACGCTAGATGGCTTGATTAAGCCAAATAAGAGTATAATTAGTTCATCATTTTAACAGTAGCATGTATTTGATTATCAACCAGGGAATAAGTTGGGTGAACAAGCATTTTCATAAACATGCTTTGTCAAATATGAATTAAGTCTTCCACGTCTAGGATCTGGATAGATCAGTGCAAGACAATTCTGATCGGTTAGTGATCACGTACGAAGGTGAGTTCTTCGGCCCCATTTTTAATATCATTTCAACTGTTTTGGGGTGAAAAGCATGAAATAATGTTTCTTTGAATATATGATGGATTAAACAAAATAATATATTATATGAGGGTATAAGTTCGGGTCATAGTATAGATGTATATACTATTGAGCCCTAAATCCCCCTATAATCATTAACCTCAGGGGTGAGGCCGCAGAATATATTGGTAGATCTATCTGGTTAGAATGGCCCGCTCTCGCGACCAGTCGCGCTGGTCAGGTTTGTGGCGAGGGAGTTTATATGTCTGGATAGTTGTGGGGCAACGACGTGTTTCTTGGTTTGATTATGGGCTTATGACCTAAATTATCATAGTACCTAGCTAGTCTATGATGAATATATTATGCCTTGTTTCATCATATTATTTTCAAATGATTGTTTGCGAAACTACAAAAACCCCGAAAGCTCACCAACCTTATGTTGACTTTTTACCCTTCATGCTTTTCAGGGTTATAGGTGAGCTCTATATGGATATTCTGGAACTTTGTCTTTGGAGGGTCAAACGTTTCAAAACATCTTTAAATAAAGTTGGGTTCATGTAATAAAAACGGAACTATGTGTTACTACCGAAATGTTTAATGTTGTTTAATAAAATACTTTTATGATAATAATGTACGACTTTCACGACTAACGTTAACTTAAGAACGTTTGACTATAATAGTTGGGTCAACTCCAACTTCCGTTACCACCACGTCACGCGAATCTTCCGCTGCGATTTTCGGGGTGTGACAAATGGGGCGAACGAAATCCGATACATAAATCAGTTAATTAAAGAAGAGAAAAAGCTATCACTTAAGTTATATAGGAATTCCTGAGCCCAAGAGTTAAGAATAACAAGTTCTTTATTACCCAAAATGGAATAACCACTTAGAATAATGAAACACATTATATTTTTCGAGAAGTGCAAAATCATATGAATACGACCCTCGTTGTGTGTCTTGATTAATTTGATTGTTTCTTTGTGAATTCCTATACGAAGGTGTATAGATGTGTCTTCGAGTATCCTTGATCATTTCCTCTAAGAAGAGGAGTTCCTCTAATTCTATGAATTTTTCTAGAATATTCTTTTCTTCAATATCATTCAAAAAAGTTTCAGATTGCCTAGTATTCCACCAATTAGTAACCCACAATTTCAGTCTTTTTTGAAATAAGAGAGAAATCCATCAGGGTAAAAAGACTATAGATGCAAGATATAAAAGAGGAGTGGATGCTTTTTTTGCCATTTTTTCATCTGTGTATTGTTAATGAACCCATCTCATTCGGCAACTCTATGTAATATAATATTTCTTTCATGCATCAGTTTCTATTACAAATTATCGAACCTATGAATCTATTCACTATTTTTTATTTGTGATTTCGTGGTTAGGCCTTGAATCTAGATTAAAAATACATAAATAGACGAAAAATTCGAATGAATAAATAATAAAAAATCTTGTTTCCCTATAGTCTAATTCGAAGCACATATCTCCTTTCGATGAATGCTACGAAAACTTAAATAATGAATATGAATATTATTCACATTTTGAGACGAAAGAACTCCTTTTCTATCATTATATAAAAATCTCTAATCTTTCAAAAAAATTAAATGACTATGAGTAGTCAGGGATAGAATAATTGAGGGAATTTTCTAAATAATATTGTGAAAAATGAGTGGCAAAAAACGATAAAAATCGGCTAGTTATCATTATATGAAATATTTTGATCATTAAGGAGCACAAAAAGAAGCGTCGAAAAAATTACAAGATATGATCTATCTGAATCTAAAGTATCAATTACAATAAGTAAAAAGGGCGGATTTCCTTCTTCCGAAATGGTTGATTATGAGATATTTTGATTTTTTTATTATTTTTTTATTGAATTGAGTTGTGTATATTTCGATACGTATAAAAGATCCCGATAAGAGTTTTTTATACTTGTTCCATATATGTCTGCTTTGAATCGAATAGATGTTCTGAAGAAACCTCAATTAAGTTATGTTCTAGAAAAAGAGGATTCTTGCGTTTTTGCCCTCCTGCTGAGAAAACATTCCAGCTCATTTCTTAAAATACTTCAACTGGTACACGCAAGAAATAGGCCAATTTAGCAACTTTTTGTTCCATTTCCCATGGTGTAAAATTCTCATCACTACGAGTCAATGGAATGGCTCCCTGGTCTCTGATATCCAAATAAAGGACACACAGAGCATAAATACCCTCTTTAGCTTCTATTCTTGTGGATTGAATATCTTTTATAAGAAATCGGAGGAAGACCCGATGATTTTTTCTAGGAAATCCCCAACGAAAGATACACACTATTCCGTCTTTTATATCAAATCGATCATAACCACTACCTACATTCCACGAAATTGTGAACCACAAATAGGAGCTAATAAAAAGACTCGCGATCCCATAAAAAGACATCACAATTCCTTGTGAAAAAAAAAAGATTTCCTGAGACGGAAATAAAGATATCAAATTTCTACCAAGATAACTCGAGGTTCCAACCAACAAGAATCCCAATGAACCTAAAAAAGGATAATAGCCCAGCAGAAATTACTTGTTTTTCGAGCCCTCTTTATAGGTTCTATCCATGAATGTTCTGATCAACAACAAATACTTGATCCCGTTGCTTTTTTGGAATTGAGAGAATACCCGAAATGAATTTGACCTTAGCCCATTTGTTTCCGAAGTAACTCGCATCAACAAGCACTAGTTTGATGTGAACCTTTAGGAGTAATTCATTAAGTTGCTTAGATCTAAACTAATAACATACCCTTCGTATGATCTCACTAAAGATAGCCACGTACATATAGATAGACCAACGCTACAGTTCAGCCATCCGCCGATTCAGGTCTATTTGAAAATAGCTAGAACATAGCATTTTCTGGAGACATAAGAATTTTTCAGCGGAAGCCGCTTATACCATATTTTGCTAAATGGATATCTATGTTATGATACAAACGTCAATTTGAAAAAAAATAGATGCGATTTTGTGCCATCGACGCTAAACAATCTTTTTTTTGAACATGAGGAAATAAAGAAGCCATTGCGATTGCCGGAAATACTAGACCTACTAAAGAGACCAAAACACAGGGAAAGGTAAGAGTTGTCATAGAATGGGTACCTCAATTTACTATTTGTACCTGTTATTATTATTATTTAGATTTTATGTTGATTATTTATAATATAAAGATATCTTATTATATATCTTATTATATATAAGGATGTCTTAGTTATTATCATTTGATAATTCTAAATTGGAATTATCATTACGTAATATCTATAGATATAAGTATCTATCTAAGTGAGTATATAATGTAGTTTTTCCTCTTTCTCCATGAAGGATTTGAAAGGAGATGGATTTGCTCTTGTCTTCGAATCTCATTTATTAAGCTAAGCAAAAATTTTCATAAAAATGAATTAGATTCTACTTATTTAGATTCTATTTAGATTGAAGGGTTTGTTAGAATCCCATTGTAAGGCCCCGTTCCCTGGCACCTCATAGTTGGTGATTCATGGCACTAAAGATACATACTAGTATACATTTCATAAAACAACGCAGCGGAATTAATATCAAAAGTCATCCATTTAATTATTAAAAACTGTTATTAAGCAATACACCCATAATTCTTATCAGTTACAAAAGATTGTTTAACTGCATTACGAAGCAACAATATTATTAATCATGAACGGATGTCAATCTTGCCCCGCCGAGTAGCTTTCTCAATGTGCCATCCACAACAATAATTACCTGCCAACTGAAAATGTATAAAAGTCAGCGTTGCTGAGTGAGTTCTAGTTTTAAAAGTATTAAAATACCTTGTATGATTTATATATATGAAAATACTCTTTTTATGGAAATACATCTCTTACCCTTGTATGTGAGCACACATTAACTATACAACAAGGTGATGTTCTCTTTCTTACATGGTACCTTGTTTATTTATACGCTTTTAACATTATCTTTCACTGTCTATGTGGACCAATTAGCAATACCCTAAACTATGTGCGCGGAGAAACTGCTGCTGGGCCCCTTTACAGTCCATAGTCTGAATTACTGTGTACAAGGCCGGCCCAGTCATGTAGGGCATGCTACAAAGGTCCGCCAATATCAATTGATTGGCCCCGTGAGCATAAGGGGTAGATAACCTGCATCACAATTGAGCTAACGACAACAAGGTCGTGCACCTCCTATAAGCTTGGAAGACTTGTTAACTCCTTAATTAAGTTCCACTTCTCTTTATCATTACTCTTTCACTCGTTAAAGATAATACTTGCATTTATGATCTTATGCACACCACATAGGTCACTCAATAATAACTACTATGATCATAGGAAAAACTCACAATATGTAAATATAATAACAATTAAAAACCCTAAGTCAAACTTGGGTCAAACCCTAATGATTTTGTTCTGCTCAAAATTTCAGAAAAATACACTAAGTGTTCTAGATGCATGAGCACTATGCAGGCACATGAGGCCTGTTCAGACGCATGGGCACTATTTGGATGGTTCAACACTTAAATGTTTGGGGAATCCCAGACGCATGGGCACTATTTGGACGTTTGGTCCATACTTAGGCATTTGAGTCAAATTCTTAGACGCATGGGCTACTGTTCAGACGGTTGGCGTTTACACTTAGCCCATTTTCATTTAGACGCATGGGCCTGTTTAGACGCATTGGTACTGTTCAGGCGGTTGGGCTTGCACTTAGAATTTTCTAAGGCATATCCTAGGCGGTTGGGACACTGTTTGGGCGGTTGGGCCCTGTTCAGCTGTTTGGGCTTTACTTAGAACTTTCTAAGGCAATTCTAGACGGTTAGGGGTACTGTTAGGCGGTTGAACAACATGTTTAACATATTCTCAATATTTTTAACATCCCAATCATTTTTCCTTACATGTTCTAGACTTAATCACACTATTCTAAGTATAACTAACATATAACAATCATAAAACATTATCATACACACATAGACACATACGAGTGTTCAAGCACCTTTTGTAAAATGGTTTTACATACATTTTCAGCCCCAAAATGTTTAAAATAAGTAAAATACAGGGTCTAGAACTCACCTTAGTAGCTTTCGAATTTAAACTCTTCTCTTGAACTTTCTCAGACGTTTCTAGCACCTAAAACCCACACACATATACAACCCGAACACACAATCACATTTATAGGCACATAAACGAAACTAGAAACATTTAAAATATCATAAAACTGAGAATTCTTACCAAAAACTTTGAACTTTCCTTCTTCTTCTACAAACCTCCGAGAATTCTCTGTGGTTTCTCTCTCTAAAAAATATCCGAATGTGGGTGTGAATAAGCAACATGGGCGGCCATGTTGCTTTATTCACCAACTTTCAAACCTTTTGTCATTTTGGACACTTTCAGCCCTTCATCTTGGATTTTATAGCGTTATCTTCTTTTGTTTTACTTTTATTCTTTCTCTATATCTAAAAAAATAACCGGGTGTTACAAGTCCACCCCCCTTATAAAGGTTTCGTCCCCAAAACCTGTTACTTCTCGTACAGATGTGGGTAATGTTGTCTCATCTCCTCTTCAGTCTCTTACGTAGACTCGGAGCCCTTTCTGTGCTTCCACTGTACACGCACCAGAGGAACCACTTTATTCCATAACCTCTTCTCCTTACGATCAATGATTGCCACTGGCTGCTCTACATAATTGAGCCGTTCATCCACTTTGATGTCCTACAGTGGTACAACCATATCTTCATCTGCTAAACCCTTCCGCACATGAGATACATGGAATGTCGGGTGGATTCCACATAAATCATCGGGTAGTTCTAACCTATAGGCCACCTCTCCTACTCGAGAAATGATTTGGAAAGATCCTATATACCTTGGGCTCAACTTGCCCCGCTTTCTAAATCGAATGATACCCATCCAAGGTGAGACTTTTAACATAACTCTATCACCCACCTGGAACTCAATCGGTCTACGCCGCTTACCGGCATAAGACTTTTGTCTATCTTTGGCTGCCTTCATAAAGGCTTTGACCTTTTAGAGCTTTTCCGTCATAGCCTCAATCACTTCAATACTCCCCAACTCCTTCTAACCAATGTCACCCCAGCAAACGGGTGTCCTACATCTCCTACCATATAGCATCTCGTAGGGAGGCATGCCAATGCTGGCGTGATAACTGTTGTTGTACGAGAATTCTGCTAATGGTAAATGGTCATCCTAGCTTCCACCAAAATCAATCACGCGCGCTCAAAGCATGCCTTCGAGTTTCTGGATCGTCCTCTCAGACTGGCCATCCGTCTGAGGATAATAAGCCACGCTGATGTGTAGTCTCGCCCCCATCACATCGTGGAAATTCTTCCAAAACTTAAATTTAAACCGAGTGTCATGGTCGGATACAATAGACACTGGCACACCATGACGAGCTACAATCTATTTGATGAATAGATCCGCGAGTATCTCAGAAGAATACGTCTCTCGGATCGGTAGGAAGTGAGCACTCTTTGTCAAGCGATCAACTATCACCCATATAGCATCGTACCCTTTCGGGGTTCGTGGTAACTTTGTAATGAAATCTATTGTGATGTGCTATCACTTCCACTCGGGTATATCCAATGGTTGGATTTTCCCGTACGGCTTCTGGTGTTCCGCCTTTACCTACAAACAGGTAAGGCATTTACTCACATACTCTGCTACGTCACGTTTCATCCCCGGCCACCGGTAATCTTTCTTCATGTCATGGTACATCTTGGTTGCACCGGGATGAATGGAGTATCGAGTCTTATGGGCCTCGTCCATGATCCTTCCACGTAAATCCCCAAAACGAGGAATCCACATCTGCCCATATCGGGTCTTGACACCGAAAGTGTTTTCATCCAACTCTGCGACTAGACCTCTAATTCTTTCAGAGTTAAGACCATCTTCTCTCAGAGCCTCATCTTGAAACTCCTTGAACTACGTCATCATGTCGGAGGTCATAATCAACTAGTAAGCCTTCACCCGAATTGGCTCTGGTCTCTCCTTTCGGCTAAGGGCATCTACCACCAAGTTGGCCTTGCCCGGATGGTAATGGATCTCGCAATCGTAATCCTTTATGAGCTCCAACCATCGCCTCTGCCTCATGTTCAAATCCTTCTGCTCGAAGAAGTACTTTAAGCATTTGTGGTCCGTGAAGATGGTGCACTTCGTCCCGTATAGGTAGTGCCGCCAAATCTTCAAAGCGAAAACCACCGTAGCTAGTTCTAGATCATGCGTGGGATAGTTGACTTCGTGAGTTTTCAGCTGTCGGGATGCATAGGCTATTACCCTTCCACGTTGCATCAGTACACAACCTAGCCCAGAATAAGAGTCATCCGAATATACTACTAAGTCTTCACTACCTTCGGGTAATGTCAAGGCCAGAGCTTGTGTTAGTCTCGCCTTCAACTCCTCAAAAGCACACTCCTGTTCTCGACCTCACACGAACTTCACATCCTTGCAAGTCAATTTAGTCAAAGGTGAGGCTATCTTGGAAAAATCCTGAATGAATCTCCTGTAGTAGCCTGCCAACCCTAAGAAGCTACGAATCTCGGATGGTGTCTTAGGAGACTTCCATTGCATCACTGCCTCAACCTTTGCTGGGTCCACCATGATTCCCTCAGCATTCACCACGTGACCCAAAAATTGCACCTCGCTTAACCAAAAAGCACACTTGGAGAACTTAGCATACAGCTTCTCTTTTCTCAACGTCTCCAACACCTCTCGAATGTGACCGGCATGCTCCTCCTCGCTCCTTAAATAAATAAGGATATCATCGATGAACACAATCACTGATTTGTCCTACATCGGTCGGCACACTCGATTCATCAAGTCCATAAAAGCAGCTGGCGCGTTGGTTAAACCAAAGGACATAACGAGAAACTCGTAGCGCCATAACGCGTGCGAAAAGCTATTTAAGGGATATCTTGCTCCTTCACCTTCAACTGATGGTAGCCAGATCGATGATCTATCCTCGAGAACCAACTAGCACCTTGGAGCTGATCGAACAAGTCATCAATCCTTGGTAGCGGATACCGAGTCTTCACCGTCAACTTATTCAACTCACGATAGTCGATACACATTCGCATGCTACCGTCCTTCTTCTTTACAAACAAGACCGGAGCACCCCCAGAGATACTCGCCTGATGAAACCCTTATCGAGCAACTCTTGCAGTTGCTCAATTAACTCTTTCATCTCAGTCGGAGCCAAACGATACGGTGCCTTAGCGACAGGCTGAGCACCGGGTATTAAGTCAATTTGAAATTCGATTTCGTGATCCGGTGGCACACCTGATAAGTCCTCCGGAAACACATCAGGAAAGTCATACACCACCGGTACATCGGACAATTGTGGTGTTGATGTGTCCACATCTTTCACATAGTCCAAGTAAACGCTACATCCATGCTTCATGCACTTTCCCGCCACAGCCATCGAAATCACTTTCGGAATCGTCGTAACTCGATCACCATATAACGTCACCGAACTCCCGTCAGGCGCCGTCAGTCTAATCATCTTCTTACGACACACGATGTTCGCTTCATAGGTTGCTAACCAATCCATCCCTAGTACTACATCAAATCCACCTAAGGGCATCACATGCAATTTAGCAGCAAACCTATGACCTTCTAATTCTATAGCACAGTCCTCTATCACATTAGTAACCCTAGTGGACTTACTTATAGCAGTTTCTACATCAAAAGGCTCATTAATACTCCTACTACTAGCAGACATCCTAGCACAAAAAGTAGTAGAAATAAAACTCCTACTAGCACCAGAATCAAATAATACAGAGGCACAAGTTTGATTCCTAGAAACATACATGACACGACATCGGGATCCATACTGGCTTCTTCTCGGGTCATGGTGTAAGCTCTAGCACTTGCCCTCTGCCCTTCTTCCTTCAGTTTCTTCTTCGCTCTAGAGCTCTCCGCCCTCGGCTTCTTGCAGTCTTTGGTCGCATGGCCCTCCCCGCCACAGTTATAACACTTCAGCATCCTACAGTCTTTAGCGATGTGGCAAGGCTTGCCGCACCTGAAGCATACATTCAACCCCATTCTACACTGGCCGGTATGCTCCCTTCCATATTTGCCACATTTCTTCAACCCTAAGCTTGACGACACCCTATGGTCGTCCACCTTCATCCATTTGTGGTTTGGAGTGAAACCACCACGTCCAGACCTCTTCCCACTCCAGCTTTTTTCACCACCACCCGTCCTCTTCACCTCTACCACTGCCTCCTCCCGTTCGTCGTACAGTCTGCCCGCCAAGTCCACCACCGATTGAAAGGTGCCTGGCAGAGCAACGATCAGATGTCTGCGAATATCAGCCGGGAGTCCCTGGATGTACCTCTTGATCTTCCTTGACACCGGCGTCACCTGATCCGGTACCAATCTTGCCATTTCGTTGAATTTGGTAGTGTACTGCTGGTGGGTCATGGTTCCCACCTCAAGTTGCAGGAACTCCCTCTCTATCCTGTCGAGTTCCCTGTGAGGACAGAATTACTTGATCACTAGTTGCTTCAGCTTCTTCCATCGCATCTTCCTGACGGCTCTGGCACCCTCAGCTTGGATAATATTGTCCCACCAACACAATGCTGAGTCGACAAAAGAGTGAGTCACGAACTTCACCTTTTGATCCTCGTGACACTCACTGATTTCCAATACTGCCTCCATTTCTCTTACCCAGCGGTGGGCGGCAGCAGCATTGCCATTGCCATCGAAGGTCGGTGGCTTGCACCTTTGGAATGCCCCATAACTGCACCCCTTGGTCGTCACCCCTACTACATCATCTTCCTCTTCGTCAGACAATACAGTCTCAGGCTCCGGTCGTTCCTCCTCACCTCTGCTCCCCTTGCCCGTTGATCCCTTCCTATTCTCCTTCTCCTTTCTCTCCTCACTTCTCATAGTCCTGATGACTTCAGTCACCATAGACGGCAAAACTGTCTGCATGAGCTGGTGCACTTCATCAGCAACCGCCTCCCTAGCTGAGGCGTTCAGACTGGCATTCTCATTCTCCTCACTTCGGCCATGAACCTCAGGGCTCTGATGAGTCGTCTCAGGAGCCTTAGCACTACTCCTAGTCACACGTGGCTGACCTCTGCCTCTAGAAGCTTTGGAAGACTTCTGTCCAGCTATTTTCTATACGCTATAAGATTCAAACACTAACGCAGTCATTCAAGGTAATAGCTCAGTTTATGTCAAGTATAGTAAGTCCCTAGCGACAGTGGCCGGTTGTGATTAGCCACTTACTTTATTCTTCACACCCCAAGCATTTCCTATCCTGACTACATCAGTATTTAAATCTACTAAGAACACATAAGTCAAATAGCACACGCACATAATACCGGTTAACATTTATAAAAGACATACCTCATGGCACGTAGTTACTCGGGCTGACATCCTTCTATCTGTCCTATTTTCAGTTTAAGTTTATTTTGAAATTATTTACCCATTTCACTTAAACTATGGCTCTGATACCAACTTGTAAGGCCTCGTTCCCGGGCACCTCACAGTTGGTGATTCATGGCACTAAAGATACATACTAATATACATTTGACAAAACAATGAAGCGGAATTAATATCAAAAGTCATCCATTTAATTAATAAAAACTGTTATTAAGCAATACACCCATAATTGTTATCAGTTACAACAGATTGCTTAACTGCATTACAAAACAACAAAATTATTAATCATGAACGGATGTCAGTCTTGCCCCGCCGAGTAGCTTTCTCAGTGTGCCATCCTCAGCAATAATTACCTGCCAACTGAAAATGTATAAAAGTCAGCGTTGCTGAGTGAGTTCTAGTTTTAAAAGTATTAAAATACCTTGTATGATTTATATATATGAAAATACTCTTTTTATGGAAACACATCTCTTACCCTTGTATGTGAGCACACATTAACAATACAATAAGGTGATGATCTCTTTCTTTACTGGGTACCTTGTTTATTTATACTCTTTTAACTTTATCTTTCACTGTCTATGTGGACCAATGAGCAATACCCTAAACTATGTACGCGAAGAAAGTGGTGTTGGACCCATTTAGAGCCTATAGTCAGAATTACTGTATACAAGGCCGGCCAAGTCACCTAGGGCATTCTACAAAGGTCCGCCAATCTCAATTGATTAGCCGCGTGAGCATAAGGGGTAGCTAACCCGCATCAGAGTTGAGCTAGCGACAACAAGGTCGTGCACCACCTATAAGCTTGCAAGACTTGTTAACTCTTTAATTAAGTTCCACTTCTCTTTATCATTACTCTTTCACTTTGTTATAGATAATACTTGTAATTATGATCTTATGCACACCACATAGGTCACTAAATAATAATTACTACGATCATAGGAACAACTCATAATATTCAAATATAATAACAATTAAATACCCTAAGTGAAACTTGGGTCAAACCCTTATGATTTTGTTCTGCTCATAATTTCAGAAAAATACTCTTAAGTGTTCAAGACGCATGAGCACTATGCAAGCGCATGAGGCCTGTTCAGACGCATGGGCACTATTTGGACTGTTCAACACTTAGACATTTGGGGAATCCCAGACGCATGGGCACTATTTGGATGTTTGGTCCATACTTAGGTGTCTGAGTCAAATTCTTAGACACATGGGCTACTGTTTAGATGGTTGGGGTTTATACTTAGCCCATTTTCATTTAGACGCATGGTCCTGTTTAGACGTATAGGTACTGTTCAGGCGGTTGGGCTTGCACTTAGAATTTTCTAAGGCATATCCTAGGCGGTTGGGACACTGTTTGGGCGGTTGGGAAACTGTTTGGGCGGTTGGGCCCTGTTCAGCCGTTTGGGCTTTACTTAGAACTTTCTAAGGCAATTCTAGACGGTTGGGCCACTGTTTGGGCGGTTGGCCAGAAACAGCAGAGCCTCACTCTCTATGGCTAATTCTTGCAAATTGCTAATTCGATCAAACAGAGAGATCAAAAGAGCAGTTTCAAATGATCAATAGTGAAATTGATCAATGATTAACCTGCTCTGATACCATTTGACAGGATCTCAGCCTCTCGTTTGATCAATCAGATTATGTTTGCAGCGGATTTAGCACATTAATTAGCAATTAATGCAAGAACATAAAAGATATTGCATGTAAAAGCACAAGCATAGAGAGAGAAAAGAGTTCTGCGAAACAATAAATGTTCTATTGCTTAGCACGTTTCGGCAATTAAAACAGTATGGTTCCCCATCCTCTTATAGGCGGCAAAAGGATGGGCTGATGTCCTTTTTCTGACATCACTGAATATTAAAATTACAACTGACAAAACATAAAACTACTGAAGATGTCAACAGCTGACATCTTCTTACAAAAGTTTCCTAAGTACTGACAAAAGTAAAACTACTGAAATCCTACAACGACTGAAGAACAAACTCTTCAGTCGTTTATAACTACTGATACTATAACAACTGAAGAACATGCTCTTCAGCTGTTGTACAACTACTGAAACAAAATAAACTACTGAAAAGGAAAAACCATCACAACAACCGAAGAAGACTTCTTCAGCTGTTGTGACAAACTCTGAGTCTTCAATACTTGGTCTTCAGACTTGGCTTCAGATGATGTAACAACTGATGACTTCAGTAGATATCATCAGTTGTTGTCTTCAGTCTTTGTCTTCAGACTTTGTGCTTCAGTAGAAGGTCTTCAGTTCTTTAGTTCTTCAGCTTTTGATTTTCAGCACTTGTCTTCAGTACTTGAAGTCTTCAGTACTTGTGTTTATCAGTACTTTAGACTTCAGTACTTATCTTCAGTACTTTGGGATCTTCAGACTTTGTACTTCAGTTCTTTGAACTTCAGCTGTTGATTCTTCAGACTTTGTCAAAACAGCTGATGGGAGTCTTCAGCAGTTGTTGCAGTGGCATGTGGGACTTAGAGGTTTTCCTGATCTTGGCTCATTGGTTCTTTTGGTCCAACAGGGCCCTGTTCAGCCATTTGGGCGGTTGGGCCCTGTTCAGCCGTTTGGGCTTTACTTAAAACTTTCTAAGGCAATTCTAGACGGTTAGGGGTACTGTTAGGCGGTTGAACAACCTGTTTAACATATTCTCAATATTTTTAACATCCCAATCATTTTTCCTTACATGTTCTATAAGGCCCCCTTTCCCGGGCACCTCACAGTTGGTCATTCATCGCATTTCAACATATAATTTACATATACTAAGTAAAATAACGCAGCGGAATTTATAAAAAAAAACATTCTCATTTCCTCATAAAAGCTTTTACAATGCATTACATCGTTGGTTTACGTACAAAATACAAGCTTTCTTACATTGCCTAACTTTACTATGATTGCTGCGGAAGCATATGAAACCGGGGATTTCTTAAGTAATCCCGTTTATGTGAATCCTCAACAATCATAGGGTCATATACAGTGACTTCTAGTAAAAACTAATTTAAAGAAGATTCCTTAGGTAATCCCGTTTATCGGGATTCCTCAAGGAATCTTGCACTTGCATGCAACATAATGTGTTGCTTGCTTTATGAGCCCGCAACACATTTTGTGGCAGCATTATCAAAAGAAGAATGCCATTCCAAAAGAGCTAAGTAGTCGCCTCGTGCCATCCCCAGCAACACTACCTGCCAACTGGAAGCACATAAAAAGTCAGCATTGCTGAGTGAGTTCTAGTTTTTATAATAAACATACTTTGTTTTCTTTGTAAACCATTCTTTTCTTTTGCGCGATCATGCATCATACGTACACATAGATAATGTCTTCTATTATCCCTTTTCATTCATTCATTCATTCTTTCTACATCATTATCATTTAGTGCTTAACTGGATCCTGTCAGGCTTTACCCACTTCATAGCACTCAGCTTTTGATTACTGTGGTCGAATGACGAGGATTCAGTTTCATCTTTGCTTGCACACTGGATATCTTTTGTACTAATACCATATGCTATACCCCAATCAGTCTTAGATACTGGGCCGAAGTCAACAAATGAACAACAAACGTATGCCACAGTACTAGTAGGTAAGCGGTAGAGGTACCATGCGTATGGTCAATCACAAAGAAAGACCCGTTATTCCTTATCTAATGCTTGCAAGACTTAGTTCGTCCATTCATTAATGCATGTATTCGTCATCATATTTCCCTTTACATTTATTCATTAATACATGCATTTGTCACAATGTTCTCATTCGTTATCTTCCACTTTACGTTACATAATACTTTGTTAATTCATTATCGTAATACGTAAAGTTTTGGAAAGATAAGCATACAGTATCACAAAGAACATACACACATCATTCATGCATCGTCATACAAGACAATCATACATATATAACATACACCATGCATGACCATCAAGCACACATCATCATATCATCCACGACTTTAAAAGTCAACTTACATAACCCTCGGGAATCTGCTAGGTCAAAGCCTATCTTACTCCTTTTTCCAAAAGGCAGAATTTTGCTGAGTGTTTGCCCGCATTTCCTTCTTCGGTTCATCGGCATTTCTTGCCATCCGCATTAGTCAATGCGGATGAGGAAATGCCTTAGCCGCATTTCCATACCGTCCGCATTAGACAAATGTGGTTGAGGAAAGTGCCTTAACCGTATTTCGTATACTACCCGCATTGGTCAATGCGGTTGAAGAATGGCTTGGCCATTCTTCCTGACTTGTCCGCAATAGATCAATGCGGCTGAGTACTGCCTTAGCCATTTTTCTTTTTTTGTGTGCATTAAGTCGATGCGGATGAAGAATGCTTTAATCCGTATTCTGACCTATCAGCATTAGGTCAATGCGGATGAGCAATTTTTCCTTACCCGCATTTTCCTAGTCACCCGCATTAGTCCATGCGGATAAGCAGTTCACCCTGTCCTTAACCTGTGCTGTTTTTCAGCTCTCAATCATCATCTCAACATGCATTAGCACAAATCTATCGTATCATCTGCCTAGAACAGGCTACACATCATACACATCCTAGAGTAGACTCCTAAATCATACATCAACAGTACACACACGAACAACATGCTGTAATTCATATATCTTCCCTAGAAATCTTATATACAGTAAGCATAGCAACCTGAACGGACCATACACATGCATACTCGTACATACATACACGGATTAAGCACTCAAAGCTCGAAAACAGTGTCATGATGTGTTCCAGCCCAAAAAATCATTCGAAAACGGGTAAAATTAGGGGTCTTAGAACTCACCTTGTGTTGCTGCGAGTATGGCTTCTTCAAAGCCGGTTGCCGTGAGATCTTGTACCTCGAATCGACCTTCTTCTTGTTGTTTTTCCTTCAGAATCTCGTATTCTGCTCTTTCTCTCTCTAAAGTGTTCGATGATTTAGGGGTTGGGAGAAAAGAGTAGGCAGCCATCCCCATAAATATCAGATATTTATCCCCTCTTTGAACTTTTGACACAAAGCCCCCTCTACTTTTATTCCTTTCTCATTTCCTTTCAAGATACTTTCTTTTCTTTTCTTATTATTATTTTTCTTCGTCTAATAAAGTTTCGGGTGTTACAAGTCCACCCCCCTTACAAAGGTTTCGTCCCTGAAACCTGTCATTCCTCGAACAGATATGGGTAATGTTGTCTCATCTCCTCTTTGGTCTCCCACGTAGACTCGGATCCCTTTCTATGCTTCCACTGTACACGCACAAGAGGAACCACTTTATTCCTTAACTTCTTCTCTTTACGATCAATGATTGCCACTGGTTGCTCCACGTAATTGAGCCGTTCAACTACTTCAATATCCTCCAGTGGAACAATCATATCTTCATCAGCTAAACACTTTCTCATATGAGATACATGGAATGTGGGATGAATTCCACTTAACTCATCTGGCAGTTCAAGTCGATAGGCTACCTCTCCTACTCGTGCGATGATTCGGAAAGGTCCTATATATCTCTGGCTTAGTTTACCTCGTTTCCTGCATCGAATAATTCCTTTCCAAGGTGAGACCTTCAACATGACTCGGTCCCCGACCTTGAATTCCATCTGTCTTCGCCTTTTGTCAGCATACGACTTTTGTCTATCTTTCGCCGCCTTCATGAAGGCCTTGATCTTTTCCTACTTCTCAGTCGTAGCTTCGATCACCTCAATACCTCCTAATTCTTTCTGCCCAATGTCACCCCAACACAAAGGCGTCCTCCATCTCCTACCGTATAGCATCTCGTATGGTGGCATACCAATGCTGGCATGATAGCTATTGTTGTACGAGAATTCTGCTAATGGAAAGTGGTCGTCCTAATTTCCTCTAAAATCAATCACGCATGCTCGAAGCATATCCTCGAGCGTCTGTATCGTCCTCTCAGACTGGGGTCCGGCTGAGGATGATAGGCTGTACTAATGTGTAGTCTCGTCCCCATTGCATCATGGAATCTTCTCCAAAACTTTGATGTAAATCGAGTGTCACGAGCTATGATTTCCTTGATGAACAGATCCGCCAATCTTTCGGATGAATACGTCTCGCGGATCGGCAGGAAGTGGGCACTCTTCGTTAGTCGGTCGATAATCACCCAAATAGTATCGCATCCCCTCGATGTGCGAGGTAGCTTAGTAATGAAGTCCATGGTGATATGCTCCCACTTCCATTCGGGTATATCCAACGGTTGGATCTTCCCGTACGGTTTCTGGTGTTCCGCCTTCACTTGGAGACAAGTAAGGCACTTACTCACGTACTCCACGACATCGCGTTTCATACCCGACCACCAGTAATCTTTTTTCATATCGTGATACATCTTGGTAGCACCGGGATGAATGGAGTATCGAGTCTTATGAGCTTCATCCATAATTTTCACTCGTACATCCCCAAGGCGAGGAATCCACATTCGCCCAAACCGGGTTCTAACACCAAATGTGTTTTCACCCAACTCCCCGACTAGGCCTCTCATTCTTTCAGAGTTAAGATGATTGTCTTTCAAGGCTTCATCTTGAAACTCCTTGACCTGTTTCATCACGTCGGAGGTCATAATCAGCTGGTACGCCTTCACCCGTATCGGCTCAGGCCTCTCCTTTCGGCTAAGGGCATCTGCCACCATGTTGGCTTTGCTCGGATGGTAATGGATCTCACAATCATAATCTTTTATAATCTCCAACCATCGCCTCTGCCTTATGTTTAAATCCTTCTGCGCAAAGAAGTACTACAAGCTCTTGTGGTCGGTGAAAATGGTGCACTTCGTTCCGTAGAGATAGTGCCTCCAAATTTTTAATGCAAAGACCACAGCTGCTAGCTCCAAGTCATGAGTAGGATAATTAACCTCATGAACTTTTAGCTGTTGGGATGCATAGGCTATAACCTTTCCTCTTTGCATTTACACGCACCCCAACCCCGAGTAGGAAGCATCAGAATAAACCACCAAGTCTTCGCTTCCCTCGGGTAATGCCAATACAGGAGCTTGGGTCAACCTCGCCTTCAATTCTTCGAACGCCTTTTCCTGAGCTTGACCCCATACAAACTTCACATCCTTCCGGGTCAACTTGGTTAGTGGAGAAGCGATTTTGGAAAAGTCTTGGATAAACCTTCGGTAGTAGCCTGCCAAACCCAAGAAACTTCGGATTTCAGATGGCGTCTTTGGGGACTTCCATTGCATCACCGCTTTCACCTTTGCCGAATCAACCATAATACCCTCCGGATTCACCACGTGACCCAAGAACTGAACTTCGCGCAACCAGAAGGCGCATTTGGAGAATTTAGCATACAACTTCTCCCTTCTCAACGTCTCCAGAACCTCTCGAATGTGACCGGCATGCTCAGTCTCGCTCTTAGAATAAATCAAGATATCATCAATGAACACAATCACTGATTTATCCAGCATCGGTCGACACACCCGGTTCATCAGATCCATAAAAGCAGCTGGTGTATTGGTCAAACCAAAAGACATGACAAGAAACTCGTAGTGACCGTAGCGCGTGCGAAAACTGTTTTAGGGATATCCTGTTCTTTCACTTTCAGTTGATGGTAGCCCAATCGAAGAACTATTCTTGAAAACCAGCTGGCGCCCTGGAGTTGATCAAACAGATCATCGATTCTCGGCAAGGGGTATCGGTTCTTCACCGTCAGCTTGTTCAGTTCACGGTAGTCGATGCGCATCCTCATACTACCGTCCTTCTTCTTCGCGAACAGGACCGGAGCACCCCAAGGTGAGCTACTTGGTCTAATGAACCCCTTATCTAGCAGTTCTTGCAACTGCTCCATCAACTCTTTCATTTCTGTCGGAGCCAATCGGTATGGTGCTTTGGCAACAGGTTGAGCACCCGATATCAGGTCAATCTGGAACTCGATCTCTCGGTCAGGTGGTAATCCCAATAAGTCTTCGAGAAACACGTCTGGAAAGTCACACACAACCGGAACATCAGACAATTATGGTGTCGGCGCTTCTACATCCTTCACGTAGCATAAATAGGCGCCGCATCCACGCCTCATACATCTTCCCGCCACTGCCATTAAGATCACCTTCGGAATCATCGTGACCCGATCCCCATGAACAGTTACCGGACTCCCGTCAGGCGCTATCAGACGAATCATCTTCTTTCGACACACCATATTCGCCTCGTAATCCGCCAACCAATCCATCCCAAGCACCAAATCAAAACCACCCAAGGTCATCACGAATGGTCTAACCGGAAATTTGTGGCCCTCTAATTCTACATCACAACCCTCTATTACCTCAGAAATCCTGGTGGACTTTCCTATCACAGTTTCTACATTGAACGGTACATCAACTTGTCTACTACTAATAGGCAGTTTGGCACAGAAAGCAGCTGAATTGAAACTCCTACTGGCACCCGAATCAAATAATATAGAGGCTAAAGTTTGGTTCACCAGAAACGTACCGGACACAACATCAGGGTCCGTCCTAGCCTCCTCCTGCATCATCGTGAATGCCTTGGCGCTTGCTTTCTGTCCTTCATTTCCCGGCTTTTTTCCCCTAAGCCCTCAGCCCTCGGTTTCATGTAGTCTCTGCTCATATGACCACTTTCCCCACAGTTAAAACATTTGCCCAACCGGTAATCCTTTGACATATGCCCTACCTTCCCACATTTGAAACAGATGTTTGATCCCCACTTACACTCTCCCGAGTGCTCCTTCCCACATTTGTCACACGTCCTCAATCCTGCACATGACGTGACCACACGGCGGTCATCCACCCGTGCCTTCTTGAACTTGTCGTAATATTACCTCGACCAAACCTTTTCCCCTGCCAACTTCTCTCACCACCTCCCTTCTTACTACCCTCAGTCTTTACTGCCATAGCCCGTTCATCATACAACCTTCCCACCAAATCCACTGCCGACCTAAAAGTGCTCGGTCGAGCAGAAATAAGATGCCAACGAATTTCAGCTGGCAGCCCTTGAACGTACCTGTTAATCTTCCGAGACACCGGCGTCACCTGATCCGGTACCAGTCTCGCCATTTCGTTAAACTTGGTGGTGTACTGTTGGTGGGTCATTGTCCCCGCCTCCAACCGCAGGAACTCTCTCTCAACTTTATCCATCTCTCGACGAGGACTGAACTCCTCGATCACCAATCTTCTCATCTTGGACCACTTGATTCTTCCCATAGCTCTACTACCCTCGGCTTGGACTAGGTTGTCCCACCAGCATAGAGCCAAACCCATGAAAGAATGGGTAGAGAACTTCACCTTTTGGTCCTCACGGCACTCGCTGATATAGAGGACCGCCTCCATTTCCCTGACCCATTGGTGAGCAGCAGTAGCATTGCCATTACCGTCAAAAGTAGGGGGCTTGCATCTCATAAATGCCCCATAATTACAGCCTCGTGTTATTTCATGCACCGGCTCCTCCTCCTCTTCCTCTTCCTCTTTATCACCCGAAAGAACCATTTCTGGCCCTGATTGCTCCTGTCTCCCTGAGGACCGGTTCCTCTCCTTTCTTTCTCCCTCCCGGTCAGCCTTAATCACTTCGGTCACCACAGACGGTAAGATCGTCTGCATGACCTGATGCACCTCTTCCACCACCGCCTCTTTTACCGAGGCTGTTGGACCAAAAGAACCAATGAGCCAAGATCAGGAAAACCTCTAAGTCCCACATGCCACTACAACAAGTGAAGACTCTCATCAGCTATTGTGTTCTCTTGCCGAAAGGTCAGAGAGGAACTGAGGACTCTCATCAGCTATTGTGTTCTCTTGCCTGAGTGTCAGGCTCGAGAGCATCTTAGTGCCAGCTCTCTGCTGAGATGATGAAGTCCGAAGAACAAATTCTGAAGATCAAAGAACTGAAGATCATCAGCTGAAGATATCAAAAGGCTGAAGATCTAAAGAACTGAAGATCTTCCGAAGCACAAAGTTTGAAGACAAAGACTGAAGACAACAACTGATGATATCTACTGAAGTCATCAGTTGTTACATCTTCCGAAGCTGTTCTATCTTCCGAAGCAAAGTCTGAAGAAAAAGACTGAAGACAACAACTGATGATATCTACTGAAGTCATCAGTTGTTACATCTTCCGAAGTAACATCTTCCGAAGTTTCATCTTCCGAAGCCAAGTCTGAAGACCAAGTACTGAAGACAGAGTTTGTCTCAACAACTGAAGAAGTCCTCTTCAGTTGTTGTGGTGGTTTTTCCTTTTCCATTTTATTTTGTGTCAGTAGTTGTACAACAGCTGAAGAGAATGTTCTTCAGCTGCTATAGTTTCAGTAGTTTACTTTTTGTCAGTACTTAGGAACTTTTGTAAGAAGATGTCAGTTGTTGACATCTTCAGTAGTTTTATGTTTTGTCAATTGTAATTTGAATATTCAGTGATGTCAGAAAAAGGACATCACCACCATGCTTTTGCCTCCTATATAAGGATGGCAAACCATGCTGTTTTAATGGCCGAAACGTGGTTAGTAATGAACAATTAATGTTTCGCAGAACTCTTCTCTCTCTATGCTTTTGAATTGCAATATCTTTTATGTTCTTGCTTAATTGCTAATTAACGTGCTAAATCCGCTGCAAACATAATCTAATTGATCAACACGAGAGGCTGAGATCCTGTCAAATGGTATCAGAGCAGGTTAATCATTGATCGATCTTACCATTGATCATTTGAAACTGCTCTTTTGATCTCTCAGTTTGATCGAATTAGCAATTTGCAAGAGTTAGTCATAGAGAGTGAGTTTCTACTGTTTCCGGCCAAAACCTTGAGGTCTTTCGGTGGTTTAGAGTCACATTTGTCTGGTTTAAACTTGTTTTTGACTGAAACCTGAGATGACAACACCAACTAATGATCCTCACAATACTGGTTCCGCAACCAAGCCTCCGATGCTGGTTAGGAACGAGTATAACATATGGCAAAGACGTATGCTGCACCACTTGGCTGTCAACAGTGCTGGTTGTTGGAAGTCAGTGGTGCATGGGCCATACAAGCCTATGGTGAACGTCCCGGAATCAAATGAACAGGTTGCGAAGAAACCTGAACAGTATTCGGACGAAGATCTAAAGCTGTTTGAAATTGATGCTAGAGCCCATGGAATTTTAGCCATGGCCATTCCAAACGAGATATATTCAGGGCTCTTGCATCATGAGTCTGCTCATGACCTATGGGTTGCTCTAAAGGAACAATTTGGAGGAACTGATTCGGTCTTAGCAAACAATAGGGAAATCCTCGCCCAACAATATGAGACTTTCTCATATAGAAAGGGTGAGACTCTGACCCAGCAGTTTGAGCGGTTCTCTTGTTTGATCTCTGAGCTGAAGATGGTCAAACAAGAGTACACCAACAGCCAGATGAACAACAGGTTCCTCAGGTCACTTCCTGAGAGATGGGACACATATACCATTGTCCTACGCTCCAGTGCTGACCTTGACACTCTATCTCTCACCCAACTTCATGGGAAGTTACTCACTTTTGAGAGAGAGGTAGAGCAAAAGAGGAAGCTGTCCTCTTCTGGCAAGCTCGCTGATGACTTTGTCCAAGGTAATGCTGCCTTGATAAGTCACGAGTCAGAATATGCTTCATCAGAAAGTTCTTATGATGAGCATATCGATTTCTCTACTAACTCAGAACAAGCTTTCGTTGGTGTTAGTAGTTCAGGAGGAGGTGGTGAATATTTGTGTTTTCTGATGGAGGATTTGAAGGGCATTCCAGATGATGATCTGGAAGAGATGAATATTTTGAACCAAATGGCAATGATAAATATCCGCTCTCAGAAGTTCTACAAAAGAACTGGTAGGAAATTCCCAGGACTCTCTGGCAAAACCAAAGTTGGTTTTGACAAGAGCAAGTTGAGGTGTCACAAGTGCCAAAGGCTTGGACACTTTGCAAGATAGTGTAGATCATCTGGATCTAACTCATCTGCACCCTTTGTGACTTTTCCCAGCAATAGCTCACAGCACAAAGGGCAACCTTCCTACAGTTCTCCCCATCCATCTCAAGCACAAGCACCACCTGCTTATTTTGTGCCACAGGGTCATATGCCTTATCCTTACCCCTGTTACTACATGCCTCAGCCTGGTCAATCTCAAGCACCCCCGGCTCAACCACCTCATGCTCTTCCAGAGCCTCATTCTTCCCAATCTCATCACCACACACAACCTCAACAACAAAGCTTTTTCACCCCAACTGCTGTTGACTGGAGTAGTCTACCAGAAGAGCTATCTGGTCAGGAACCACTACTCCAAGGTGCTGGTCAACATGGTGGTGATCAACCTTTTGGAAATCTTGCTCTGATGGCCCTTGATTCTGCTGAAGGGTCATCATCCAATGCCTCATCTCAGGTATCCACTGAGGCAAAAGCCAAGCTTTGTTCAGAGTCATGCATAGCAGCATTTGCTTCTATTAGAGAAGCAAATGTAGCTTTAATAGATAAAAATATTGAGCTTGAGCATACTATTTCCAAAAGAAAAGCTGATTTTGAGGTTGTTCTAAAAGATAAAAATGATGAGATTTACAAGCTTAACTGCCAAATCAAAGATGCTAAAGCTAGGGAAGATGTACTTCTTGAGAAGTACAAAGATCTCAAGGAAACTCTTGCAACCACCCAAGTTGAGTGTGATCGATGGGTGCAATCTTGCAAGGGTTTTGAAATGCTTCTTAGCAAGCAAACAGCTTCCACTGTGAAGTTTGGCATTGGTTATAATCACACTGCTCCTCCCACAGATTTCATTTCAAGAGCAGAAGTTGAATCTGATGGGGAGAGCAATAACCAATCCTTCTCTTCATGTGACTTACTATCCTCTGAATCAGCATCATCAGAGATAGACTATCACATGACCAAAAGGCTGATCAACTCAGAAGTTGTCACTAGAAGTACTGAAGGTACTGGAGAGCAAGTGACAACATCTGAAGTTCAAACCTCAAATACTGTTAGCACTAAAGAGAAGAAAACTAACAGTAGGAAAGGTTTGAAGACAGCTAAAGAGGATACCAGGAAAGCAGGCACTAGGAAGAAAACTGCTAGTACTGATGACAAACAGCTGAAGAACAAGTCTTCAGCAGTTAAATCCTCTTCAGCTGATGATCAGCATAAGATGAAGAAGAAGCCATGTGAGATATGTGGCTTATTCAATCATCTCACTGATGATTGCTGGTACAAAAGGGGTTCCAAACTCAAGCAGAAGGAGAAAATTTCTGAGAGCATCAATAAAATGAAGAGTGAGTTTGAAACCAAGTTTGTACTGGCAACATCCAAGTCTGAAATCCCTAAGCCCAAGGCTAAATCTAAGGTAGGGATTTCTCAGACAACAGCTGAGGTTGCTCAGAAAAAGATGGTACAACATAGGAACTCATCATCAGTAAACTCCAATGTGTCTGAAGAGCTGAAGGCTTTATCACAAAACCAGACACAGTTGGTGATGATGGTTCAGCAACTAGTGGGAAGAGTCAACCACTTAGATGCTCCTATGTTGAAACCACAGAAAAGGAAGTCCAAGCCAAAAACTTCCTCTTCTGTACCATCTTCTTCACCTCAAGCTGTCACACATAACACACCTGTTAGTGCTACATCTGTAGCTGAGATCAGACCCAAGGCCAAGCAGGTTTGGGTCTCCAAGACTAACTAACACATGGTTGTGTTTGCAGGGTTCTTCAACATACCAAAGAAGCATCTGGTATGTAGACAGTGGAGGATCCATGCACATGACTGGAAGCAGCTCCCTTCTTAATGACTACTCTCAAGGAAAGAAGGGATTTGTTTCTTTTGGCAATGATGCAAAGGGTTACATCGTCGGTAAAGGCTTTGTTTCCAATGGGGAAATAAGGTTTGATGATGTTAACCATGTGGAGAATCTCAAGTACAACCTCTTGAGTGTCAGTCAAATGTGTGACAAAGGTCATATTGCCCTTTTCACAAGCCAGAACTGTAGGATTCTGTCATCCAAAGTTCTGAGTTTGATTGACAAGGCATTGGATGAACACACTCTCCTGAAGGCCAACAGGACAGGAAGAGTGTATGCCTTAGATCTTTCCAAAAAGATGGATCTAAAAGGTCATCCTTGTCTATTCTCCAAGGCATCTCCTCAAGAGTCTACACTTTGGCATAGAAGGCTGGGTCATGTTAATTTCAAGAACATGAATCAGCTTATAAGCCATGGTTTAGTAAGAGGACTGCCTCTGAAGGAGTTCAAATGTGAAGATGACTGCACTGCTTGCTTGAAAGGAAAACAACACAAAGTTTCATTCCCTTCAATAGAAGAACCTAAGTCCACTTCCTGCTTACAACTTCTGCACATGGATCTCTTTGGTCCTGTCAGAGTAATGAGCATGGCAAAGAAGAAATACTGCCTGGTAATTGTGGATGATTACTCCAGGTTTGTATGGACTTTCTTCTTGCACTCCAAGGATGAAGCAGCAAAGACTATAATGAACTTTGTGTTACAAGTAGAAAAGCAATATTCCCTACAGGTCAAGTGTGTGAGGAGTGACAATGGAACAGAATTTAGAAACCACACACTTGATGACTTCTACCTGTCCAAGGGAATTAGAAGGCAGTTTAGCATTCCAAGAACTCCTGAACAGAATGGAGTGGTGGAGAGAAAGAACAGGACCCTCATTGAAGCAGCAAGGTCAATGTTGGCTGACTCAGGGCTGCCACTGACCTTTTGGGCTGAAGCTGTCAATACAGCTTGCTATGTACAGAATAGAGCCTTAGTAAATAAGAGGTTGATGAAGACTCCCTATGAAGTTCTTCATCATTTGGCCCCTCTTATTTCATTCTTTAGAGCCTTTGGGTGTCCTTGTTTCATTCTCAACACTAGCAACCCACTCCATAAGTTTGCTAGTAAGGTGGATGCAGGGTACTTTGTTGGTTATTCATCAACTTGCAAAGCATACAGAGTCTTCAACTGTAGAACCAAAGGGGTTGAAGAAACTTTGCATGTTAAGTTCAATGAATCTCCAAAGGACAAGATTCCACAAAATCCTGTGGAGATGTTTGATCTGGACATACTGCAATATGTTCCTTATCAACCTCCATCTGTTGAGCCTGTCAACAGATCTTCACCTGGTGGTACTGAAGATGATGAAGTCAGTACTCACCACTTCAAGTTCAGTGACAACCTGCCTAAGTTCACTGAACCTGATGCTCCTGTAGCCTCAGCAGCTCCATCCACTACAAATGCTGATGAGATTTCTGCTTGCTCTACTTCGTTTGAGCTGCCATCCTCTACATGGTTTCAGGAATCTCCATCACCATCTGTTGCTGCTGATGGGTCTACAAACACTTGCACAGATATCATAGTCTATCAAGAGCTCAAGAATCACCCCACTTCACAAATCATTGGTGATATTCATGCTGGAGTTTCAACCAGGAATCAATTGTCCAACTTCTGCTTCTATGCTCTCTTCATCAGTCAGCAAGAGCCAAAGAACTATCATGTTGCTTTAAGAGACAATGGATGGGTGGAAGCTATGCAGCTTGAGCTACTTCAATTCAAGAAACAGCAAGTGTGGGAGCTTGTTCCATTGCCCAAAGATAAGTGTGCTATAGGCACCAAGTGGGTATTCAGGAACAAAACAGATGAGAAGGGCCAAATTGTCAAGAACAAGGCCAGACTGGTTGTTCAAGGGTTTGCACAGGAGGAAGGAATCGATTATGATGAGACCTTTGCACCTGTGGCCAGACTAGAAGCAATTAGACTGTTCTTAGCTTATGCTGCCTTTCACAGTCTCAAGGTTTATCAAATGGATGTCAAAAGTGCCTTCCTATATGGAAAAATCAAAGAAGAGGTTTATGTGTGTCAACCACCAGGCTTTGAGGACAATAAACATCCTGATTGGGTGTACAAGCTTGATAAGGCTCTTTATGGGCTGAAGCAAGCACCTAGAGCCTGGTATGAGACACTCTCAACCTTTCTTCTAGAGAACAAGTTCACTAGAGGCACCATTGATAAAACCTTATTCATCAAGACTGTGGGACAACATAAGCTCCTTGTTCAAATTTATGTTGATGATATCATCTTTGCATCCTCTGATCCAAAGTTGTGTGATGAATTTACAAAGCTTATGAAGCTGAGATTTGAAATGAGTGCTATGGGAGAATTACAGTACTTTCTGGGCTTGCAAATCAAACAACTGGATGATGGAATCTTCATCCATCAGTCCAAGTATACCAAAGAGTTGCTGAATAAGTTTGATTTACAATACTGTAAGCCCTGTTCTACTCCCATGAGCAGCATCACACAACTAGATGTTGATCAGAAAGGTAAAGCGGTTGATGAAACCCTTTACAGATGTATGATTGGGTCCTTGATGTACCTTACAGCTTCTAGACCAGACATCATGTTTTCAACATGTGCTTGTGCTAGATTTCAGGCTGCACCTAAAGAATCCCATTTGATTGCAGTCAAAAGGATCTTTAGATATCTGCAAGGTACCCAATCACTAGGACTTTGGTATTCAGCTGGGCATTCATGCAAATTAGTTGCTTTCTCTGATAGTGACTATGCAGGATGCAAAGTCACCAGAAAATCCACTTCTGGTGGTTGCCAATTCCTAGGCAATTGTTTAGTTTCTTGGCAAAGTAAGAAACAAACATCAATTGCTACATCCACTGCTGAAGCTGAGTATATTGCTGCTGCAAGTTGTACCTCTCAAATACTCTGGCTTCAGAACCAACTTCTGGATTATGGCATTACTGAGACTAAGACTCCATTATTAATGGATAGTGCTTCAGCTCTTTGTATTGTTAAGAATCCAGTCCAGCACTCTCGGACCAAGCATATTGAGATCAGACATCATTTTATCAGGGATTGCTATGAGAAAGGTCTGATTGATCCTAAGTTTGTGCCTAGTGCTGATGAGCTTGCAGACATTTTTACTAAGCCTTTAGATAGTGCCACATTCCAAAATTTGGTACTAAGGCTTGGTATGCTGCAGCTTGATTGATTTGACCTATGCTGATGCTCTTAAACTCACAACTACTGAAGAGCAAAGGTCAAATACAAGTACTGATGAGTAATTTAGTCTTCAGCTCTTTCACAACTACTGAAGACTAAAATAACTCAAAGTACTGATGTACTTAATTTGTTGTAAACAACTGATGTAGTGAGGTGGATTACAACTACTGATGTATGATTTTCAATAAATAAGTACTGAAGAACGAATTTTGCTCACAAGTACTGATGTGTAATCTTACACAAGTACTGCAAAATTTGTTCACCAGCTCGGAAGACTATTTCATCAGCACTTGTGAACATCTGATCACAAGAGCTGAAGGCAAATATTCCCAAGAGCTGAAGGGTCAATGAAACATCTGAAAGTCAGCCAAAGAGCTGATGAGTAAATGTGGAGGCTAGTATGAAACAACTGATTTGACGGAAACAGCTGATGAGTAATTTCTCATCAACTGATAACAACAGCTGATGTTTCATACACAAACAACTGAAGGGCAAAACCATGTCTTCAGTAGTTCACAACTACTGACATCAGTAGTTCACAACTACTGAAGGCTAACACCAAGTCCTCAGTTGTTTACAACTGAAGCAATACCATGTCTTCAGTAGTTCACAACTACTGATCTCAGTAGTTCACAACTACTGAAGGCTAAAACCAAGTCTTCAGTTGTTACAATGTCTGAAGAAGAATACTAGGTCATCAGTAGTTTATAACTACTGAAGACTGACAGTAACTCTTCAGACGTTCACAACTTCCGAAGGACAAAACCAAGGTCTCAGTAGTTTCAACTACTGAAGACTAATACCAAGTCCTCGGAAGTTACAAACACTGAAGGTTAAAACCACGTCATCAGGTGTTCTAACAATTGATGACTAACACCAAAACCTTCAGTAGTTTTCTTTCAACCTTTAGCCTACCCTATAAATATCTTACTTTCAGAGCATTTACTTCACTTGCCCTAATCTTACCAAACCCTCTGAAATTCCCACACACACCATTAATGGCGTCCTTGCACATAAAGCCTAGACACAACTGTGTTGCACATCTCACTAAATCGCCATTATGGCCAAAGTTTCACAATGCCGTCGATCTCATGCACGATTCCCCATACAAAACGGCATTTCTCATCAACCCCACCATATACACCGACTCCTTGACGGAGTTTTGGACAAATGTGACCGTCCACACTGGAGAGCATGATGGCGAGGTCTCTCTCCGGTCCTCCGTCAACGGCCATACCGTGGTTATCAATCCAGCTACTATACGCCAAACCCTAAAGCTGGAAGATGCCACCTACCCAACCTCCTACCCCAAAGGTACCCTGGATCTATCATTCACATCCAACGACTACCAGGGTAACCTATCAGCCTCTACCTTGTTGAAGAAACATTTCCCTGACCCTCAACGATTGATCTTCCACATGGTAAATGTTTGTCTGGCTCCCAAAACCTCCTCATGGGACCAGATGTCAACAAGGTGGCAACAGGTATTGTATTCTATCCTTGAGAAACAACCACTAAATTTTACTGATATTTTATTTTGGAACTCAAGGACATGGCCACAAAACCACTTTCAAACCGTTGGAACTTATATCCACGGTTCATAATGGCCATGATCGAATACCAGCTTCAGGCTGAGGGACTAGTTGGCACTGGGGTCCCTGCCATGGCTGTTCTAGCCGAGGTATACTCCAGGCACAACACTGACCACACACTCAAACAGGCTGGCCGGCTGCGAAAACCTACGCAGCTGGAACCCACAGCCTCCACCTCCAAATTCAAAGTCCCCACCAAGCCAAAAGCCAAAAAGAAGCCCACAAAGGCTACTCAGGGAGATGAGTCCCCTGAGGATGCCCCTGCCACACAAAGGCAGGATGTGCCTGCTGGTTCGATTCTCCCAGCAGGTACCACGACTCCACCCACCACAACCGCACAGGCTTCCTCTCAACAGGAGCCTGATGTAGCCAATATAGGGGCAACCACATTACTGGGGTCTATCTCACTTGAGAAGACTACCATTGAAGAGCACAGTCCTCCCCATGTGCACACTGCTTCTAGCCCTTCTCCTGATGAGACCGCCCCACTAAGCCCAACATTGGAAATAGCCAAAGTGCTGACCGATCTGAGCACTCCACAACCCTCTCCCCAGAAACCTATTACACCTGGGGAAACTCCAACCGAAGAGGGGGTGGATACAAGTGCCGATGGGAGCCCACAGCACAGAGAATCCGTTCAATCTCCCAGTGTGGTTAGGGAGATAGAACAATCTGGTGAGGCTGCCACTTCCTCTGCATCAACATCTGAGCAGGGTGAAGCTGGTAACATCACTAACACCTCACCAGAGGCAATGGCCGATGATGGATCCAATCCAGAGGCTAGAAGTCCCCAGTACCATGAGCAAGGGGCACATGTCATTACTGAGCCACACTCAGGACATGTACATCCTGACACTGTCAGGAGGTCAGGTGATTCAGCTCATGCTGATGATGACCTGAGCTTCTTCTATGATGTAGTCGCTCAAAACACTATCCTAGAGGATGAGATAAGCAGACTCAAAGAGCTGCTTGCTCAGATGACTCAGGATAGAAGTCCATCTGCCACCACTACCCAACAGATGGCACCTTCACCCGAAGGTCTCACAAACACTGAGCCAACCCCACAAACTCGGCCACCAGCCCCTGCTTCTGGCACTAGCTCTCAGGGTCAGAACCCTCCTGAGCAGCTGGATGCTATCTTCCAGAAATCCCTACCTCTCATCACACCCATACTTCAAAATATAGTAATTCAGACCCTTGATGAGAGGCTTCCCAAATACATACAACCCTTGGTGGAGGTTGCCGTTTCTAAGGCGCTTGCTGATAGTCAAACCCCAACCAATGCACCCAAAAAGGGGGAGACATCAGTGCAAGCCAAGAGGAAGAGGGGTGAGGAAGAGGGAGAGGCAGAGAAAGAGGTGGTGGTTGAGAGGGAGTTGGTTGAGGAGACTGGGAAGGTGAGGGAGAAGGGGAAGAGGAAAGAGAGGGAGGTAGAGCAAATAAAAGTGACTGACATCCAAAAGGATTTCAGTGTCACTAATAAGAATAAGGGAGAGGGAAAGAAGGTGGCTGATCCTGATCTAGCAGCCCTTGTCAAGGAGGCTGATGCTGAACATACCCGTTCAATGAACAAAGTCATTGAACAGCTGTTCAGGCAAGGCTTTGACAAGGACACTGCCTTGCTAGACCAAGAGATCAGGAATATGGAGAAGAGGGAGATTGAGTACCGATGGACTACTCTTAGCCAAGAGGAAAGACAAAAACTTGAGGCTATGAGTAGGTTCACTTCGAAGTACCTGGGCAGACCAGTCCTTGATGTTAAGGCATGGACCAGGGACAGACTCCTGGCAATAACCACCAAGATCTGTTCAGCTGGTGATTTTACCAAGGGACTGGTCGCTGAGGCCCTATCTGAAGCCGGTGTTGGGAACAGGACACTGCTAGTAAAGCAAACCAAACCAGCCCTTATCTCTAGGCTGCTAGCGGTGCCTGCCAACATTCCCACACCAACCACCAAACCACAACCCACAAAACCAACTCCTTCACCACCAAAACCCACAGCCAATGATCCACCCTTGATGAAGAAGAGAAGGGTGTTGAGGTTGCAAGAAGAAGAGGAGGATGAGGAGGATAGCTTGCCTATTTCAGCAGTTATACCTTTACCCAAAGCCAAATCACAAACCATCACTCCCACCTCACAGCAGGACACTGTGAGGGCTAAGTTAGAAGAGGAGGAGCAGCAAAAGCGACATGATGAGGAAATGCTGAAAAGCATTGACAAATGTTATGCTGCTTCGACCTCTATAATAAATATGCAGAGAGAAGCTCTGAGGTTATTCACCCTCAGACAAACCTTTCAATATAAAAGGGAGAGGGTGAGAACTTGGCCTGACCCAAGGGTGGCTCACAGGATAGTCAAGAAGGACATGCCTGTGAGATACAAAAGCCAACTAAAGAGAATCGTAGATGAAGAGGTCTCTGTGGCTATTGTAATAACACCCTGGGAAATAGTAGATGAATTCGAGAAAGCTTATAGAGCCGGCCAACCACCCTTTTCAATGCTAGATAATAGGGTGGTTAGGAAGGGTCTGGTCTATAAGAAGCTTGAGAATTTTCATCGGAATGAGCTCACTTTGTTGTTAGAGGGTATGCACCCTGATGAGTTTGCATATAGGCAAATCACAACACTTGAGCTCAAAAATGGAAAACAGGTCAAGTATCTCTCAGAGCTGTACGGTCGGGAAGGATTATTCGAAGGTGAGCCTGAAGACATGTCCAAAGAAGAACAAATGATCTTCCTTCAGGCCTACACCCGAGAATCCTACCGGCTTGTACATGGGAGGTAGATCTCATGGATGGGGGAACAGCTCTATGTCCAATTCCCCAAGACAGAGCTCCCATCCATACTTAGCCAAACAAACACTTGAGACTACCTCTCCGGCCAGTGCTTATCTGGGTCAACTCCTAATCTGATCTAGGAGGAAATAGACCAATCTTTATGCCACCAATAAGTGGGACATCCAATAATTAGAGGTTTTGGCTGCATTGGTTCAGGGGGAGTTTGTTGGACCAAAAGAACCAATGAGCCAAGATCAGGAAAACCTCTAAGTCCCACATGCCACTACAACAAGTGAAGACTCTCATCAGCTATTGTGTTCTCTTGCCGGAAGGTCAGAGAGGAACTGAGGACTCTCATCAGCTATTGTGTTCTCTTGCCTGAGTGTCAGGCTCGAGAGCATCTTAGTGCCAGCTCTCTGCTGAGATGATGAAGTCCGAAGAACAAATTCTGAAGATCAAAGAACTGAAGATCATCAGCTGAAGATATCAAAAGGCTGAAGATCTAAAGAACTGAAGATCTTCCGAAGCACAAAGTTTGAAGACAAAGACTGAAGACAACAACTGATGATATCTACTGAAGTCATCAGTTGTTACATCTTCCGAAGCTGTTCTATCTTCCGAAGCAAAGTCTGAAGAAAAAGACTGAAGACAACAACTGATGATATCTACTGAAGTCATCAGTTGTTACATCTTCCGAAGTAACATCTTCCGAAGTTTCATCTTCCGAAGCCAAGTCTGAAGACCAAGTACTGAAGACAGAGTTTGTCTCAACAACTGAAGAAGTCCTCTTCAGTTGTTGTGGTGGTTTTTCCTTTTCCAGTTTATTTTGTGTCAGTAGTTGTACAACAGCTGAAGAGAATGTTCTTCAGCTGCTATAGTTTCAGTAGTTTACTTTTTGTCAGTACTTAGGAACTTTTGTAAGAAGATGTCAGTTGTTGACATCTTCAGTAGTTTTATGTTTTGTCAATTGTAAATTGAATATTCAGTGATGTCAGAAAAAGGACATCACCACCATGCTTTTGCCTCCTATATAAGGATGGCAAACCATGCTGTTTTAATGGCCGAAACGTGGTTAGTAATGAACAATTAATGTTTCGCAGAACTCTTCTCTCTCTATGCTTTTGAATTGCAATATCTTTTATGTTCTTGCTTAATTGCTAATTAACGTGCTAAATCCGCTGCAAACATAATCTAATTGATCAACACGAGAGGCTGAGATCCTGTCAGAGGCTCTCAAGTTGGCGCTTTCGTCTACGCCCTCCTGATGAGGGGTCTCGGTTTTCTCATGAACTACTTTCTCCACCCTAGGTCTTCCTCTTGTGGCCCGTGGTTTAGCACCACGCCCGCCACCGCCTCCACCCCATGAGGCCTTAGAAGATCTACCACCAGCCATTTTCTATCTCACACTGAAAGATTCAAACACTAACACGGTCATTCAAGGGAATAGCTCAGTTTATGTCAAGTACAGTAAGTCCCTAATTACAGTGGCCAGTTGTGATTAGCCACTTACTTTACTTTTCGTACCCCGAGCATTACCTGTCCTGACTATGTTAGTATCTAACTCTAACAGTAACACATACATCACATAACATGCGCACGTAATACTGGTTAACTTTAAGAAAATACCTGATGACACGCAACTACTCAGATGGCATTCCTTCCCTTTCTGTCCCATTTTTCAGTTTAAGTTTAGGTTTATTTCGAAAATTTACCCGTTTCATTTAAACTTTGGCTCTGATACCAACTTGTAAGGCCCCCTTTCCCGGGCACCTCATAGTTGGTCATTCATCGCATTTCAACATATAATTTACATATACTAAGTAAAATAACGCAGCGGAATTTATAAAAAACATTCTCATTTCATCATAAAAGCTTTTACAATGCACTACATCGTTGGTTTACGTACAAAATACAAGCTTTCTTACATTGCCTAACTTTACTATGATTGCTGCAAAAGCATATGAAACCGGGGATTTCTTATGTAATCCCGTTTATGTGAATCCTCAACAATCATAGGGTCATATACAGTGACCTCTAGTAAAAACTAATTTAAAGAAGATTCCTTAGGTAATCCCGTTTATCGGGATTCCTCAAGGAATCTTGCACTTGCATGCAACATAATGTGTTGCTTGCATTATGAGCCCGTAACACATTTTGTGGCAGCATTATCAAAAGAAGAATGCCATCCCAAAAGAGCTGAGTAGTCGCCTCGTGCCATCCCCAGCAACACTACCTACCAACTGGAAACACATAAAAAGTCAGCGTTGCTAAGTGAGTTCTAGTTTTTATAATAAACATACTTTGTTTTTTTGTAAACCATACTTTTCTTTTGCGCGATCATGCATCATACGTACACATAGATAATGTCTTCTATTATCCCTTTTCATTCATTCATTCGTTCTTTATACATCATTATCATTTAGTGCTTAACTGGATCCTGTCAGGCTTTACCCACTTCATAGCACTCAACTTATGATTACTGTGGTCGAATGACAAGGATTCAGTTTCATCTTTGCTTGCACACTGGATATCTTTTGTACCAATACCATATGCTATACCCTGATCAGTCTTAGCTGCTGGGCCAAAGTCAGCAAACAAACAAACAAACAAACAAACAAACCCAGTATATCCCACTCAAGAGCAGGGTCTGGGAAATGAACAACAAACGTATGCCACAGTACTAGTAGGTAAGCGGTAGAGGTACCATGCGTATGGTCAATCACAAAGAAAGACCCGTTATTCCTTATCCAATGCTTGCAAGACTTAGTTCGTTCATTCATTAATGCTTGTATTCGTCATCATATTTCCCTTTTCATTTATTCATTAATACATGCATTCGTCATCATGTTCTGATTCGTTATCTTCCACTTTACGTTACATAATACTTTGTTCATTCATTATCGTAATACCTAAAGTTTCAGAAAGATAAGCATATAATATCATAAAGAACATACACACATCATTCATGCATCGTCATACAAAGCAATCATACATATATAACATACATCATGCATGACCATCAAGCACACATCAACATATCATCCACGACTTTAAAAGTCAACTTACATAACCCTCGGGAATCTCCTAGGTCAAAGCCTATCTTACTCCTTTTTCCCAAAAGGCAGAATTTTGCTGAGTGTTTGCTCGCATTTCCTTCTTCGGTTCATCCGTATTTCTTGCCATCTGCATTAGTCAATGCGGATGAGGAAATGCCTTAGCCGCATTTCCATACTGTCCGCATTAGACAAATGCGGCTGAGGAAAGTGCCTTAACCGTATTTCGTATACTACACGCATTGGTCAATGCGGTTGAAGAACGCCTTGGCCATTCTTCCTGACTTGTCCGCATTTGATCAATGCGGCTGAGTACTGCCTTAGCCATTTTTCTTGTTTTGTCCGCATTAAGTCGATGCGGATGAAGAATGCTTTAATCCGTATTCTGACGTATCCGCATTAGGTCAATGCGGATGAGCAATTTTGCCTTACCCGCATTTTCCTGGTCACCCGCATTAGTCCATGCGGATGAGCAGTTCACCCTGTCCTTAACCTGTGCTGTTTTTCAGCTCTCAATCATCATCTCAACATGCATTAGCACAAATCTATCGTATCATCTACCTAGAACAGGCTACACATCATACACATCCTAGAGAAGACTCCTAAATCATACATCAACAGTACACACACGAACAACATGTTGTAATTCATATATCTGCCCTAGAAATCTTATATACAGTAAGCATAGCAACCTGAACGGACAATACACACGCATACTCGAACATACATACACGGATTAAGCACTCAAAGCTCGAAAATAGTGTCACAATGTGTTCCAGCCCCAAAAATTATTTGAAAACGGGTAAAATTAGGGGTCTTAGAACTCACCTTGTGTTGCTGCGAGTATGGCTTTTTCAAAGCCAGTTGCTGTGAGATCTTGTACCTCGAATCGACCTTCTTCTTCTTGTTCTTCCTTCAGAATCTTGTATTCTGCTCTTTCTCTCTCTAAAGTGTTCGATGATTTGGGGGTTGTGAGAAAAGAGTGGGCAGCCATCCCCATAAATATCAGATATTTATCCCCTCTTTGAACTTTTGACACAAAGCCCCCTCTACTTTTATTCCTTTCTCATTTCCTTTCAAGATACTTTCTTTTCTTTTCTTATTATTATTTTTCTTCGTCTAATAAAGTTTCGGGTGTTACATGTTCTAGACTTAATCACACTATGCTAAGTATAACTAACATATAACAACCATAAAACATTATCATACACACATAGACACATACAAGTGTGCAAGCACCTTTTGTAAAATGGTTTTACATACATTTTCAGCCCCAAAATGTTTAAAATAAGTAAAATACGGGGTCTAGAACTCACCTTAGTAGCTTTTGAATTTAAACTCTTCTCTTGAACTTTCTCAGACGTTTCTAGCACCTAAAACCCACACACATATACAACCCGAATACACAATCACATTTATAGGCACATAAACGAAACTAGAAACATCTAAAATACCATAAAACTGAGAATTCTTGCCAAAAACTTCAAACTTTCCTTCTTCTTCAACAAACCTCCAAGAATTCTCTGCGGTTTCTCTCTCTAAAAAATATCCAAATGTGGGTGTGAATAAGCAACATGGGCGGCCATGTTGCTTTATTCACCAACTTTTAAACCTTTTGTCCTTTTGGACACTTTCAGCCCTTCATCATAGGTTTTATAGCTTTTTCTTCTTTTCTTTTACTTTTATTCTTTCTTTATATCTAAAAAAATAACCGGGTGTTACACCCATCCAGCAGGGATTCTTATTCAAAATAGGATTATCATAAGATATAGAATGACAAAATTCTATATTTTCTTTTCTATATTTTAATTATATATGAAGTATGATGAGAATAAGATATTTTTTTAGCCTAATTTTATGAAAAAAAGAATTTTATCTTTTATCTTGTTAACAGAGGCTTCTTGATCAATAATCACGAATAGAAAACATAGAAAAGGGGGTGAATTTTTTATTTTATGTGACTTTTGATTCTTTATAAAATTAGATCTTATGTCAATAAAGAAAACACCATTCGTCTAATTTTGACTTGGATTCCGATAAACTAATTAATTGTTTGCTCAAAATAATTGAACTTAATGTTTTAATATTGATTCAAAGGAAAGAAAGTGTGGAATTGAAATAACTCACTCTGAACGCTTTTTAAAGGATTACGTGGTACAATTAGATCGAATAAGCCCCTATGGAATAAATACTCAGCCGCTTGTGAACCGTCGGGTACTGTTTTATTCAATGTTTGTTCAATTACTCTTTTACTTGCAAAGGCAATGTAGGCACTGGGTTCAGCAATAATGATATCCCCCAACATACCAAGACTAGTTGTCACCCCACCAGTAGTAGGAGATTAAGGATTAGTACATAGACTAACTTTTTATTTGGTTGATAATCATATACAGCAGAAGAGATTTTAGCCATTTGCATCAAGCTCAAACTTCCTTCTTACATGCGTGCCCCTCCGGAAGCACACACTATAATAAGAGGTAAAAATTCTTTAGTAGCGTATTCAATCAAACGGGCAATTTTCTCCCCAACTATGGATCCCATACTACCCCCCATAAACTGAAAATCCATAACCGCAATTGCTACGTTAATACCGTCTAGTTGCCCTATACCTGTTTGAACAGCCTCCGTTAATCCTGTCTTTCTCTGATAAGAATTGATACGATTTTTATAAGGCTCCTCCACCAAAATTAAATGGGATCCAGAGAGACCATGTCTTCATCCATAGGCTCCCAAGTACCCAGATCGATCGAAAGTTCGATTCTATCTGAACTACTCATTTTCAAATGATATCCACATTGTTCACAAAGATTCATTTTTTATTTAAAAGTTTCTTATAACTTAATCCATAACAATTTTCGCATTGAACCCACAAATGCCTGTAATTTTTTAGTTACATCCAGACCAGTAGAACTTTCTCGTATCATTTGATCACTCGTTCTGGCATCTGTGTTTTTACTACTATTTCCACTTTCACCACAAATGGAACTAGAAATGTAATTGTTACTGGAAGTGTCACTACCGCTTACAATGTAACTATCAATACAGATTTCAGACTGAAGAAAACTGTCAATGCAACTACTAATGTGATTATTCCAAGTATACTGAGTATCAATTCATGTAAGGATCTTGTAGGGGATTCTTACTCTTAGATTCATTATTCAGATAACTAGAATTCCGATAAAAAGAACTTTCTAGTTCATTACAAAAATGATAATCATTGTGAATCTCAAAAATATGATTTTCAATATCAAAATAGATAGAATAAATGTCCCATTACTATCTTTAATTAAAAAAGTATCATGAGAGATTAAATTCCGAATGCCCATGACGCCAAAAAAAAGATCAACATTACTGTAATTGTCATGACCACCCCAACTCTGAATGTTTTTATCCATATCATTTATATTCCGATCTTTACTTTCACCGGCATTTTCAATAGGACCAAGACTGCTCGTTGATTTACTTAGCCTACATCTGTGTTCGAACTCCTTCTTAAATAACATCGAATTGAACCACCATCTTTTCATAGAGTTTTATTGCTCCATTTTGCATGAAAATACAATATATGAATAGTCATTCGATGAAAAATCAATTATTTGAATATTGTATTTCCTATCAGGAATAAGCATATAAATACAATCACTAGAATTATTAACTAATAAGGAGCGTGAGTATTGAAAAAAAGATTTGTTCTCTCCACGAACCTACGAACAATTTTTTTGTAAAATTTCGTCTAGTAACTAATAATAAGTTAAGTTTCTATTACACTACGAATACGGAACAAAAAGGACAATATACAGGATGGGTAGAAAGAGTTATGATATCTGTCTTGATCCAAGGAAACTACAAGATCTAAAGAATATCCCAATCCTAAGGATCCATAGGATTAATTGTGGATACAACACAAAAATAGAAATATTTGAATTGTCTAGTCTTCAAGTTTTTATTTGAAATTTTCTATATCTATATAAGTATGCATCTATCTAAAATATATGCATGTTTGATTCAACTCAATCCTTTTAGTAACAGATTGGGCCAAGTTTCATTGAAATTCAATTAAGAGAACGAACGCTATATCTTCTTATCCTTATCCTTATCCTTATCCGTATCCAAAGTATCCATTGTCTGGAACTCAAATTTGATCTTCTTCCATACTTCACAAGCGGCAGCTAGTTCAGGACTCCATTTGGTAGCCTTACGAATAATCTCATTACCCTTCGTAGCAAGATCACTTCCCTCATTACGAGCTTGTACACATGCTTCTAGAGCTACTCGATTAGCTACAACACCAGGTGCATTCCCCAAAGGTGCCCTAAAGTTTCACCACCGAACTGTAGTATGGAATCATCACCAAAGATCTCGGTCAGAGCAGGCATATACCAAACGTGAATACCCCCCGAAGCTACAGGCAGAACACCTGGTAGAGAGACCCAATCTTGGGTGAAATAAATACCGCGACTTCTATCTTTTTCAATAAAATCATCATGCAGTAAATCAACAAAGCCCAAAGTGATTTCTCTTTCCCCTTCAAGTTTACCTACTACGGTACCGGAATGAATGTGATCTCCACCAGACATACATAACGCTTTAGCTAGTACACGGAAGTGTATACCATGATTCTTCTGTCTATCAATAACTGCATGCATTGCGCGGTGGATGTGAAGAAGTAGGCCGTTATCTCGGCAATAATGAGACAAGCTAGTATTTGTAGTGAATCCCCCTGTTAGGTAGTCATGCATTATGATAGGAACTCCCAATTCTCTAGCAAATTGTGGCACCCGGATAGTTAAAAGATGATAAAAGAAGAATAAAACCAAGAAGTGCAATTTAATCCAAGTTAAGGGGTTAAAAGGGGCAAAAGGACAAAAAGAATAAAAGGATGTGTTCATGTTGAGTTCTTGTCTCGGTTATATGCTTATGTGTGTTGTATGCTCGGTTGTGTTTGTTTTTGGTGGGTTTTAGGTGTAGAACTTGTAGCAAACGGGTTTTGAAGGAAGTCATACCCAAGAGACTGCTAAGGTGAGTTCTAGATCCCCCCTATGTTACATGTTTAACCGATTTTGGGGCTGAAAATGTATGCATGGATGTTTTTATAAAGTTGGGTTTTTACACACATATGTATATTTGAATGTATATGTGGGTGAGTGTGATTTTGAGTGCATTTGATGATATGGTTATGTTATGTGTATCTTTTAGGGTGCTTAGAATGTTAGAACTAAGTTTAGAACATGTCACATTAAGATTTGGAATTGATTATGAATGTTGTTAGTATGATAAGTCTGCTTATGCGCCTGAAATTGGCCCATGCGCCCAACAGGATAAATTGACCAAGTGTTCCCATGCGCCTAAGACTTCATGCTCCTAAACAGTACCCCATGCGCCTAAGTGACCTCATGCGCCTGAAAAGCTCATGCGCCTAGGTGTTAGACTGCTGTGTTTTGATGAGGCACCTGCATAGTGGAAATGCGCCCGAACAGGGCTCATGTGCCCAAATAGTGTTGGTGCGCCCAACACTTAGAATTAAATGCAGAATTTTCGTGGGAGTTTGTGCATTTAGGGTTTTGACCAATGTTGACTAGGGTTTATTTAATACCCATGATTATGCTTGATTGTCATTATGACCCCTTTTAATTATTATTATTGTTATCATTATTATTATTATTTCGATTATTATTATTATTATTATTATTATTATTATTATTATTATTATTATTATTATTATTATTATGTTTGTCTTATATTATGTAACTTTACGTGGTATGTTTATGACTGTAACATAAAGTATTATCATTAACGAAGTGAAAGATTAATGATGAAGAGAAGTGGAACATAAATGATTAATGAAAGTCTTGCAAGCAGATGTATGGAGGTGCACGGCCTTGTTGTCGTTAGCTCAACTGTGATGCGGGTTAACTACCCCAAAGGATGCACACAGGGTCAATCGTTAGATTGATAAATGAGGTGAGCAACCTTGTTGTTGCAACTGAATCGGTTAGCATGCAATCTTTGAGATTGCCAATGAAGTGAGCGGCCTTGTTGTCGCAACAGACGAGGATAGATGATGATAAAAATGAGAAATGAATGTAAGAATAAATAACGTTATAGCTTGATGTATGTATGATGTATGCTCATGTAATGAAGTATAAGAGGAAGATTTTAACGAAAAGAGTATTTTCATACATAAATTCCTTGAGGTATTTTAATACTTTTAAAACTAGAACTCACTCAGCAACGCTGACTTTTATGCATTTCTAGTTGGTAGGTAATTCGTTGCTGGGGATGGCACGCGGGGATGGCTACTTGGCGGGGCAAGACTGACATCCATTCTCAATAGATATCACTGTTATTTTGTAATGCAGTTAAACCATTCTTTTGTAATCTGATTAAACCAAGGTGTATTGCTTAACAATAGTGTTTATAATGAAATGAATGGCTTTTGTTAAATTAATTCTGCTGCTTAAATTTGTAAACCTATAATGTTTTATGTAAATACTGCTGTGAATGACCAACTGTGAGGTCTCCGGGAATGGGGCCTTACACAAATACAGCCCTTTTAAGCATTTCTTCGCATGTACCCGCAGTAGCATTTAAGTAATGCCCTCTGATTTCACCTGTTTCAGCTTGTGCTTTTTAAATAGCTTCGGCACAAAATAAGAAACAGTCTCTCCAATGTATAAATGGTTGGGAGTTCACGTTCTAATCATCTTCAGTAAAATCAAAGCCACCACGAAGAAATTCATAACAAGCTCTACCGTAGTTTTTAGCGGATAACCCCAATTTAGGTTTAATAGCACATCCCAACAGGGGACGACCATACTTGTTTAATTTATCTCTCTCAACTTCGATACCATGAGGCGGACCCTCGAAAGTTTTAACATACGCAGTAGGGATTCACAAATCTTCCAGACGTAGAGAATGCAGGGCTTTGAACCCAAATACATTACCTACAATGGAAGTAAACATGTTAGTAATAGAACCTTCTTCAAAAAGGTCTAACGGGTAAGCTACATAAGCAATATATTGATTGCCTTCTCCAGGAACAGGCTCGATTCCATAGCATCGGCCTTTGTAATGATCAAGGCTCGTAAGTCCATCGGTCCATACAGTTGTCCATGTACCAGTAGAAGATTCGGCAGCTACTGCGGCCCCTGCTTCTTCAGGCGGAACTCCAGGTTGAGGAGTTACTCGAAATGCTGCCAAGATATCAGTATCCTTGGTTTCATATTCAGGAGTATAATAAGTCAATTTATAATCTTTAACACTAGCTTTGAATCCAACACTTGCTTTAGTCTCTGTTTGTGGTGACATAAATCCCTCCCTACAACTCATGAATTAAGAATTCTCACAACAACAAGGTCTCGATATGAATTAGGCGTTAATGAAACTTTTTACAAGAACCTTTCACAAAATTCCCAACTAATAGTAAAATTATCAACTAATCAGAATGTTTGATTATTAGACCGTGGTATTTGAATCGGCAAATACATCATTATTGTATACTCGTCATATATATGGTGCAACCCAATGCTTTTTTTTTTAATTTATCAAAATACCTAAAAATCACCCAAAAACTAAGAAATTCCCCCTGACAGTGATATATATTGTAAGTAATATATGTTGCATATGTAAGTGATATATGTTGTATATGTAAATCCTAGATGTAAAAATATGTGGAATATTTCTATGAAAAGGTAAAAAAAGAACAACAGGCTAGACATAAATTAATAGAAATAACAAGAGCCGATGATATAGAAATACTTAATCGTAAATAGAGTTCAGGTTCGAAATCCATAGATAATATAGATAGGATTGTCTATAATGATAGACAAATGAAAGATTTTCTCAAGATTCTTATTCATCTACTTGATATTTTGAAAATGGGTTGGTTGAACTTGAAAATTCACTCATTGGAAATGAATAAAGTAAACAATTAAATTGGATTCGGCTGGATGGTACTAACATGTGCTAACTCCCATTTCTTATTGAATTAACCGATCAACTTGTCATCGGACATTTATATTGAATGCGAGAATTTTTGCAAAAAATTAGATATTTTTTACTTTATTATTATATTATGATAATGAATCCTACTACTTCTAGTTCTGGGGTTGCCACGCTTAACAAAAAGAACCTAGGGCGTATAGCCCAAATCATCGGTCCGGTACTAGATGTAGCCTTTCCGCCAGGCAAAATGCCTAATATTTATAACGCTCTGGTAGTTAAGGGTCGAGATACTGTTGACCAACCAATTAATGTGACTTGTGAGTTACAACAATTATTAGGAAACAATCGAGTTAGAGTCATAGCTATGAGTGCTACAGACAGTCTAATGAGAGGAATGGACGTAATTGATATGGGAGCTCCGCTAAGTGTTCCGGTAGGTGGAGCGACTCTCGGATGAATTTTCAATGTGCTTGGGGAGCCTATTGACAATTTAGGTTCTGTAGATAATAGCACAACATTCCCTATTCATAGATCTGCGCCTACTTTTATACAGTTAGATACTGTAAGGCCCCGTTCCCGGGCACCTTACGGTTGGTCTTTCATCGCACATAAAAACATTTCAAACGTACATTTACTTTGCAGCGGAATTTAAATTTTCATTAATAACTAAAACATGTCATTTCATAACTTTACAACATTCGTTTTCTTCTCAAAATACAATGACATGTGAGAATATGGATGCCAGCCTTAGTAAGTGAGTAGTCGCCCTGTGCCATCCTCAGCAACATACCTGCCAACTGGAAACACCTAAAAGTCAGCGTTACTGAGTGAGTTCTAGTTTTATATTAAAAACATACTTTACTTCCCATCAAAACCGTTCTTACATACATACGATCATACAACATACGTACACGTAGATAATATTATTATTATCTTCATCATTCATTCATTAGCTTTCGTTCGTGTATCGTGCATCGTTAACATTCACGTTCTTTCTTAACTCTTTCTTTCGTTCGTACGTTCCTTACTTTCATTCATACATTCGTTACATTCGTTCGTACGTACATTACTTTCATTCTTACGTTCATTTCATTCATTCGTATGTTCATTAATTTCATGCATCCTCTACCTTTCACTTCCATCTAGGTCCGGTCACACTTTACCCTCTTCATGGCACACAGCCATCCATGATTACTGAGGTCGAGTGACAGGGACCCCGTTTCATGCGCTATCACTATGTTTCTTCTGTTCATTATCGTCATTCGTTCGTTCTTTAGCTTTCGTTACATTCATTACCTTTCGTTCGTTTCATACTTTCTTTCTTTCACAATTATCTCTCTCTCATTCATTAACTCACGCGATACTCCCGACTCATGTCCGAAGACTGATACTGTGCCGGGGCCTGCTCACAAACCCCCGACTCATGTCCGAACACTGACACAGTACCGGAGCACGCGATACATTACTCATTCGTCTTATCTCACTCTCACGCACTACTCCCGACTCATGTCCGAAGACTGATACTGTGCCGGGGCTTGCTCACAAACCCCCGACTCATGTCCGAAGACTGACACAGTACCGGAGCATGCGATCCTCTACTCATCCAACTAGATCCTGTCTCATGCAATATCCCCGACTCATGCTCGAAAGCTGATGCTGTGCCGGGGCCTGCTCACAAACCCCCGACTCATGTCCGTAGACTGACACAGCACCGGGATACGCGACAAAGATCCCATACGAGTAAATCACAAAGATTGAACTCCATCCGAGTCTGTTGCGACACAAAGTCGCTCACCTCATACGTACGCTCATTAGCTTTACGTTCGTTCGTTCATTAGTACATGCACTCGTTCATTACATTCCTCTTTCATTATCTTTCACTTTACGTTCTTAATACACTCGTTGCATTCTTTCATTCATTCATGTAAAGTTATTAAAAGATAAGACATATTTACATAAGGAACATAATCATTTACAATTCATCAGTATTCACCATCAATCATGACAACATCATACTTAACATACATACATCATACATACACTTCTCTATTCATTCACATCAGCCCTATTCGGGCGACTGAACCTATCTTAGTCGCATGTCCTCCATGCGACTGGACCATGCGATTGGGCTGTCATGCGAATGGGCATACAATCGTGCGACTGGACTTCCTTCCGTACGACTAGACACTATGCGACTGGGTTATATGCGACTAACTCTTAACCGTACGACTGAACTACCCTGCGATTGGACCTATGCGACCGAAACACTCAATCGCACCTCCTATCGTGCGACTGAAGCTCAATCGTGCGTCTGAGCCTCAATCGTACGATTGGACACCAACTAATCCTCATTCGGCCGAATGGTCCTTCAGTCGCATAACCCTAACAGGGCAGCGACTGGAGTTCATCACGAACAGCAGCCGCGACATTCGGCTTCCAAACTCTTCCAGACCTCGTTTGAGCTCAAATTAGCCCCTGTAATCCATAGGGAAACATACCTCAACCTCATACAAGCCTATCCTAGTCCGGAATCAATCCCTAAACGTACCATACACATACACATACGTACATACACGGGTTAAACACCCAAAACTCGAAAAATAGGGTTTCAGATGTGTTCCAGCCCCAAAATCATTCAAAAACGTGTAAAAGAGGGGTCTTAGAACTCACCTTAGCAGCCTCCTCGGTTAGAGCTTCGATTTGACTAGATTCTCAACAAAATCCGAGCCTGAATCACCCCGTTCTCTCTTTTCCTCCTCTGCTCTGTCGCTCTCTGTTCTTTCCCGACTGAAAATGCAAGTGTTGGGAAGGAGAAGAGAGCTGCTCCTCTTTTATACCTACAGCTCAGTCGCATCTGGTCCAGGGGCGACTGGACCTTCAGTCGCATAAGCACCATGCGACTGGACCCCAGTCGCATGAGCTTCATGCGGTTGAACCTTCAGTCGCATAAATCCCAGGAGACTGAGGCTCAGTCGCACAACCTACCAAAAGGTCAAACTGCCGGGCGTTACAAGTCCACCCCCTTATTTAGGTTTCGTCCCCGAAACCTGTAATTCATTAAACCTTCACGGGCAATACTGTCCCATCTAATTTCCAGTCTATCACTTGGAATCCTATCGCACCACATCGTTTATCGACATTCGACTTCTGGTCTATCTTGGTCTACCGCCATCGGCAACCCATGCATACTGATCAATGTTCATTTGACCAGCATTTGTGACTCCAAACATACCATGTAGAATATAGTTACTACACCACAAGACTCGAGCAAAGGCTCGGCGTTATAATCATTGAGCTTCAGAGCATCACTGGGAACCTTCAGCTTAAGTGTGTGAAGAACAAGGCCTTCAACTTGTGTAAATTTGCTGCATGCAAAAATCACAGGCTGAAACTATTCCTCAGACAACGGGTGACACAGCTTTCTTAATTGCATCACTCAATCCTCTAGGGTATCAGATAACCTAGTGAATCCACTAATAGTAATCTCTACATCGAAGGGCTCATCAATGTTTCCTCTCCTAACATGCAACTCACAACAGAAGGCAATAGGGACGTACTACTACTAGCATCACATTCAAGGCGTAAGGGCACAAACTTAAATTACCAGAAACATACCTGTTGTCAGGTCGAAGTCCGCTCTAGCCTTCACCCTCTATTCTCCTTCCTCGCACCAGAGCTCCCCGCCCTTGACTTCTTACAATCCCTGCTCAGATGTCCGGTCTCGCCGCAATTGTAGCACTTAGCCATGCGGCAATCCCTTGCCCTGTGGCCTTCCTTCCCACACTAAAAACAGACGTTCAGTCCCCACTTGCACTCCCCTTCGTGACCTCTACCACACTTCTTACATACCTCATCCCTTCTTCTTATCCTCTCCCGATCATCGATCCTCATCATCTTACCTTCGGTCGCCAGTCCACCATCACTATCTCGCCATCCCTTCCCCTTCCTATCATAGGCTCGCTCCCCCGCTTCACCTGTTATCGCTATCGTCTCCCGCTCGTCATACAACCTTCCCACCAAATCCACTGTCGACCTAAACGTACTGGGTCGGGCAGCGATCATATGCCTACGGATGTCCGTCGGCAAGCCCTGAATATACCTCTTGATCTTTCGCGAAAGAGGTGTCACCTGATCCGACACCAGTCGTGCCATCTCATTGAATTTAGTGGTGTATTGCTGATGTGTCATCGTCCCCGCTTCCAATTGCAGGAACTCCCTTTCAACTTTATCCATTTCACGGTGAGGACAGAACTCCTCAATCACTAGCCTTTTCAACTCTGACCATCTCATCCTTCTGATAGCCCGACTACCCTCAGCTTGGACTATATTGTCCCACCAGCATAAAGCTGAGTCCACGAAAGAATGAGTGGCAAACTTAACTTTCTGATCTTCCCGGCACTCACTAATTTCCAGTACCGCTTCCATCTCTCTGACCCAACGATGAGCGGCAGTAGCATTGCTGTTACCATCAAAGGTTGGGGGCTTGCATCTGTAAGGCCCCGTTCCCGGGCACCTCACAGTTGGTCGTCATCACCCATAAAACATACATTTAATATAACTTAATAAAAAAATCTTGCAGCGGAAACTTTGAATTTACTATAAATGCTTTTGCAAAGTAATACAACACCCATTACAAAATATCGTTTGTTTGCATTACAATACAAAAACATTAACAAAAGAATGCCATCCCAAAAGAGCTGAGTAGCCGCCTCATGCCATCCTCAGCAACACTACCTGCCAACTGGAAAATACATAAAAGTCAGCGTTGCTGAGTGAGTTCTAGTTTTGTAATAAAACATACTTTTACTTATTTAGAAGTATCCTTTCGTGCATGCGTTCATACATCATACGTACACAGAGATAATATTCGTTACTATCTTCATCATTCGTTATTCATCGTTATCTTTAACTTCTCGTATGGATTCTGTCAGGCTTTACCCACTTCATAGCACTTGGCTATGATTACTGTGGTCGAATGACAAGAATCCCGTTCATACTTACTTGCACGCATTGAAAGGTGAATTGTACCAATACCATATGCTACACCCCGATCGTTATTAGCTACCGGGCCGTAGTCAACATATGACGGAAAATCGTATGCCACGGTACTAGAGGTAAGCGGTAGAGGTACCATGACCATGGTCAATCACATAGAAGGACCAATCGCGTTATTCAATGCTTGCAAGACATAATTCGTTCGTTCATTAATGCATGTATTCATCATCATTCTTCTTTTCGTTCATTCGTTAATATATGCATTCGTCATCATGTTCCTTTTTCCGTTCATACTTACTTGCACGCATTGAAAGGTGAATTGTACCAATACCATATGCTACACCCCGATCGTTATTAGCTACCGGGCCGTAGTCAACATATGACGGAAAATCGTATGCCACGGTACTAGAGGTAAGCGGTAGAGGTACCATGACCATGGTCAATCACATAGAAGGACCAATCGCGTTATTCAATGCTTGCAAGACATAATTCGTTCGTTCATTAATGCATGTATTCATCATCATTCTTCTTTTCGTTCGTTCGTTAATACATGCATTCGTCATCATGTTCCTCTTTCATTATCTTTCACTTTACGATACATAATACTTCATTAGTTCATTCTCGTTATTCGTAAAGTTTCAGAAAGATAAGCACACAATTACAAGGAACACACACACTCATCATACATACTCATCATACATTCATCACCGTACGTACATCATCATACATTCATCATCATACGTAGTATCATACCACATTTAACAATATTTTAATAATATTGTTAACAATAATGCACTGATAATAACATCAGAAACAATAAGGGTTAACCATAATCATCATTACATGCATGAAACATCATCATTTGCTAACCCTAGTCAGCCCTGGTCAAAACCTCGAACATCGGTATTTTCAGGAAATTTCTGAAAAATTCTAAGTGTCCTAGGCGTTTGAGCCATGTTGGGCGTATAAGCCCTCTGGCCGTATAAGCTCTATTGGGCGTAAGAGTACTGCTGGACTTTTCATCTTACACTTAGATTTATCATCTGGTCATACGACCACACTGTTGGTCGTATGAGCACTATTGGTCGTACCATCCCTGGACTTGGGAAATATATTCTGATCATACGACCACTGTTGGTCGTATGAGTCCTGTGGGTCTCTTCATACTTAGAAAATTTCATCACATAGTCATACGACCACTGTTGGTCGTATGAGTCCTGTTAGACTCATCAGCACTTAGAAAAATATATCTCCTGGTCATACGACCACACTGTTGGTCGTATGAGCACTAGTGGGTTTTAACACTTAGAAAAATCCTGGTCATACGACCACACTGTTGGTCGTATGACCACTGGTGGACTCATCAGCTTGTTCTTATTTATTCTAAGTCCAATTTCAGACATATTTGCAACCTGTTCATGAGTCTAATCCATAATCCAAGTCCCAAACATCAATATGCCTAGTCCTAAACATATACATATGATTCTAGGCATGAATCTAACATAAACATAAGCATACACACATTCATTTCATACGGGTTTCAACCCAAACTTTACAAAAACATACTTGCATGCATTTTCCAGCCCTAAAACATTTAAAAACCAGTAAAACGGGGTCTAGAACTCACCTTAATTTGTCTTCGGGTTTTGGATGCCCTTTCCTTGAACTTCTCAGTCGTTTATACACCAAAAACTTCGAATTTCTCAGGTCCTTCTTCAAAATCCCGATGGTTTTCTGCTCCTGCTGCTTTCTCTCTCTAAAAACCGATGCAAAGAAATGTGCAGGAGGTAATGGGCGACCATGCCTTCCTTTTATACAAAATAAATAATAACTTTGCCCATTTGGCACTTTTGGTCCCTCCTTTTTAGTTTCTTTTATTTTCTTTTCTTTTCTTCCTTTTTCTTTTATTTCTTGCTAAAAAAAAATACGGGTGTTACAGCATCGTTGAAACGCCCCATAGTTACAGCCTCGTGCCGCCACCGGCGCAGGCTCCTCCTCCTCTTCCTCCTCATCGGAGAAAACCGTTTCAGTCTCCATCCGTCTCCTTCCGCCCGAAGGTCTACCCCTTTCCTGTCTCTCCTCATTCCTAACAGCCTTTATCACTTCAGTCACTACAGACGGTAAGATCGTCTGCATGACTTGGTGTACCTCTTCCACAACCGCCTCTCTCATCGAGGCTCTCAAATTGGCACTTTCGTCTGCTCCCTCCTGATAAGGAGTCTCGTGTTCTTCATGAACCACCCTTTCAACTCTAGGCCTTCCTCTCGTGACCCGTGGTTCAGCACCACGTCCGGCACCACCTCCACCACGTGAAGCCTTAGAAGATCTACCACCGGCCATCCTCTATCACACTGAAAGATTCAAACACTAACACGGTCATTCCAGGGAATAGTTCAGTTCATGTCAAGTATAGTAAGTCCCTAATTACAGTGATCAGTTGTGATTAGCCACTTACCTTACTTTTCATACCCCGAGCATTACCTGTCCTGACTATATTAGCATCTAAATTTAACAGTAGCACATAAACACATAACATGCGCACACAATACCGGTTAACTTTAAGAAAATACCTGATGGCACGTAGCTACTCAGATTGGCATCCCACCCCTTTCTGTCCCATTTTCAGTTTAAGTTAAGGTTTATTTTGAAAATATTTACCCGATTCACTTAAACTTTAGCTCTGATACCAACTTGTAAGGCCCCGTTCCCGGGCACCTTACGGTTGGTCTTTCATCGCACATAAAAACATTCCAAACGTACATTTACTTTGCAGCGGAATTTAAATTTTCATTAATAACTAAAACATGTCATTTCATAACTTTACAACATTCTTTTTTCTTCTCAAAATACAAAGATATGTGAGAATATGGATGCCAGCCTTAGTAAGTGAGTAGTCGCCCTGTGCCATCCTCAGCAACATACCTGCCAACTGGAAACACATAAAAGTCAGCGTTGATGAGTGAGTTCTAGTTTTATATTAAAAACATACTTTACTTCCCATCAAAACCGTTCTTACATACATACGATCATACAACATACGTACACGTAGATAATATTATTATTATCTTCATCATTCATTCATTAGCTTTCGTTCGTGTATCGTGCATCGTTAACGTTCACGTTCTTTCTTAACTCTTTCTTTCGTTCGTACGTTCCTTACTTTCATTCATACATTCGTTACATTCGTTCGTACGTACATTACTTTCATTCTTACGTTCATTTCATTCATTCGTATGTTCATTACTTTCATGCATCCTCTACCTTTCACTTCCATCTAGGTCCGGTCACACTTTACCCTCTTCATGGCACACAGCCATGATTACTGAGGTCGAGTGACAGGGACCCCGTTTCATGCGTTATCACTATGTTTCTTCTGTTCATTATCGTCATTCGTTCGTTCTTTAGCTTTCGTTACGTTCATTACCTTTCGTTCGTTTCATACTTTCTTTCTTTCACAATTATCTCTCTCTCATTCATTAACTCACGCGATACTCCCGACTCATGTCCGAAGACTGATACTGTGCCGGGGCCTGCTCACAAACCCCCGACTCATGTCCGAAGACTGACACAGTACCGGAGCACGCGATACATTCCTCATTCGTCTTATCTCACTCTCACGCACTACTCCCGACTCATGTCTGAAGACTTATACTGTGCCGGGGCTTGCTCACAAACCCCCGACTCATGTTTGAAGACTGACACAGTACCGGAGCATGCGATCCTCTACTCATCCAACTAGATCCTGTCTCATGAAATATCCCCGACTCATGCTCGAAAGCTGATGCTGTGCCGGGGCCTGCTCACAAACCCCCGACTCATGTCCGTAGACTGACACAGCACCGGGATACGCGACAAAGATCCCATACGAGTAAATCACAAAGATTGAACTCCATCCGAGTCTGTTGCGACACAAAGTCGCTCACCTCATACGTACGCTCATTAGCTTTACGTTCGTTCGTTCATTAGTGCATGCACTCGTTCGTTACATTCCTCTTTCATTATCTTTCACTTTACGTTCTTAATACACTCGTTGCATTCTTTCATTCATTCATGTAAAGTTATTAAAAGATAAGACATATTTACATAAGGAACATAATCATTTACAATTCAACAGTATTCACCATCTATCATGACAAAATCATACTTAACATACATACATCATACATACACTTCTCTATTCATTCACATCAGCCCTATTCGGGCGACTGAACCTATCTTAGTCGCATGTCCTCCATGCGACTGGACTGTGCGATTGGGCTGTCATGCGAATGGGCATACAATCGTGCGACTGGACTTCCTTCCGTACGACTAGACACTATGCGACTGGGTTATATGCGACTAACTCTTAACCGTACGACTGAACTACCCTGCGATTGGACCTATGCGACCGAAACACTCAATCGCACCTCCTATCGTGCGACTGAAGCTCAATCGTGCGTCTGAGCCTCAATCGTACGATTGGACACCAACTAATCCTCATTCGGCCGAATGGTCCTTCAGTCGCATAACCCTAACAGGGCAGCGACTGGAGTTCATCACGAACAGTAGCCGCGACATTCGGCTTCCAAACTCTTCCAGACCTCGTTTGAGCTCAAATTAGCCCCTCTAATCCATAGGGAAACATACCTCGACCTCATACAAGCCTATCCTAGTCCAGAATCAAGCCCTAAACGTACCATACACATACACATACGTACATACACGGGTTAAACACCCAAAAATCGAAAAATAGGGTTTCAGATATGTTCCAGCCCCAAAATCATTCAAAAACGTGTAAAAGAGGGGTCTTAGAACTCACCTTAGCAGCCTCCTCGGTTAGAGCTTCGATTTGACTAGCTTCTCGACAAAATCCGAGCCTGAATCACCCCGTTCTCTCTTTTCCTCCTCTGCTCTGTCGCTCTCTGTTCTTTCCCGACTGAAAATGCAAGTGTTAGGAAGGAGAAGAGAGCTGCTCCTCTTTTATAACTACAGCTCAGTCGCATCTGGTCCGGGGGCGACTGGACCTTCAGTCGCATAAGCACCATGCGACTGGACCCCAGTCGCATGAGCTTCATGCGGTTGAACCTTCAGTCGCATAAATCCCAGGCGACTGAGGCTCAGTCGCACAACCTACCAAAAGGTCAAACTGCCGGGCGTTACAGATACAAAATTATCTATTTTTGAAACCGGAATTAAAGTAGTAGATCTTTTAGCCCCTTATCGCCGTGGAGGAAAAATCGGACTATTCGGGGGAGCTGGCATGGGTAAAACAGTACTCATTATGGAATTGATTAACAATATTGCCAAAGCTCATGGAGGCGTATCTGTATTTGGCGGAGTCAGTGAACGGACTCGTGAAGGAAATGATCTTTACTTGGAAATGAAAGAATCTAGAGTAATTAATGAACAAAATATTGCAAAATTAAAAGTGGCTCTAGTTTACGGTCAAATGAATGAACCGCTGGGAGCTCGTATGAGAGTTGGTTTGACTGCCCTAACTATGGCGGAATATTTCCGAGATGTTAATGAACAAGACGTTCCTTTATTTGTTGACAATATCTTCCGTTTTATCCAAGCAGGATCTGAAGTATCGGCCTTGTTGGGTAGAATGCCTTCCGCTGTGGGTTACAAGACTACCCTTAGTACCAAAATGGGTTCTTTACAAGAAAGAACTACTTCTACCAAAGAAGGGTTCATAACCTCTATTCAAGCTGTTTATGTACCTGCAGATGATTTGACCGACCTTGCTCCTGCTATGACATTTTCACATTTAGATGCTACTACCGTACTATCAAGAGGATTAGCCACTAAAGGTATCTATCCAGTAGTAGATCCTTTAGATTCAACGTCAACTATGCTACAACCCCAAATCATTGGTGATGAACATTATGAATCTGCACAACAAGTTAAGCAAACTTTACAATCTTACAAAGAACTTCAATATATCATAGCTATTCTTAGATTAGACGAATTATCCGAAGAAGATCGTTTAACCGTAGCAAGAGCGCGAAAAATTGAGCATTTCTTATCACAACCTTTTTTCGTATCAGAAGTATTACAGGTTCGTCGGGAAAATATGTTGGTTTAGCAGAAACAATTAGAGGCTTTCAACTAATCCTTTCCGGAGAATTAGATGGTCTTCCCGAACAGGCCTTTTATTTGGTAGGTAACACGATGAAGCTACGACGAAGGCTATGAACTTAGAAATGGAGAGCAATTTGAAGAAATGACCTTAAATCTTTGTGTACTGACCCCTAATCGAATAGTTTGGCATTCAGAAGTGAAAATTTTATCTACTAATAGTGGACAAATTGGCATATTACCAAATCACGCTCCTATTGCCATAGCAGTAGATATAGGTATTTTGAGAATACGCCTTAACGACCAATGGCTAACGATGGCTCCGATGGGTGGTTTTGCTAGAATAGGTAATAATGAAATAACTATTCTAGTAAATAATGCAGAGAAAAGTAGTTACATTGATCCACAAGAAGCTCAGCAAACTCTTGAAATAGCGGAAGCTGCTTTGAGAAAAGCTGAAGGAAAGAGACAAACAATTGAGGCAAATCTAGCTCTCTGACGGGCTAGGACACGAGTAGAGGCTATCAATGCCATTTCATAACCAATCGGTGCGTCTGAATAATCATCGATTTATACACCCTATATTTGGATTTGGTTGTTTTGTTTGACTTGATTCTGTTGATTAAATACAATGAAGCGCAATCATATTTTGATGCAATGAAAAAGAAATAGAAAAGATACAAAATCTATATTACTAAATTCAAATGGGTATAAAAACTTACTAGATACCATTGACCGCGGCATCTAATAAGTTCTACCTACTATTGGATTTGAACCATGACTCCCGCCGTATGAAAGCAATACTCTAACCGCTGAGTTAAGTAGGTCATTAATATTCCCAAAGAAAACCAAAAGGGACTCCTCCTGTCGATGGATTATAAATATCATATTACTTAGAAGTAATACCGATCAATATGATCTTAGATCATGGAATAGTCATCTTGAGAGTATTCATCTTGACAATTAAATTCTCTACATAATAAAATATGTATTACAAGCACTAAGGGTTGTAGCTCATTTGGTAGAGCACCTCGTTTACACGCGCGCCGATGTTTTTTTCAGGGGAGTGCATCATGCAATCAAAAAAATTGATCTTATTGAGAAATCGATGTCTTACTCCACAACTTTAAGGGAAGAAGAGAACAATATCCTGACAAGGGTTTGGTCCGATTTAGGTGCCAGTTAGGTGCCAAACAGACCCCTCATTGATTTGATATATTGATAAGGTGAATACCCGGTCTATTCAATGCTAGGCAAAGTATCAGGGCCTCAAAAAATTCTCTTTTCATCCTATGAACTTTAAGGTGTATGAAGTTTCATATTTGATTTTTAAGTAGAGCGATAGAGACTTCATTTCACTTAGGTTAATCTAGGCCAGAGGCAGACCTACGTCAAGATAACCCCCCTTGAAAAACTTTGGTAGTGTTCCTGAATCTAAATAAACATAATGACTCAGAAAACATGGCACCATCTTCTTATTTTTCTGTAAAAAATAAAAGTGGCGGACTAGCTGATATTCTATTAGTTAATGAAAGAGCCCAATGCACAAAAATTGCATGTTACTCTTCATAGGAAAATTCCATATGAATTTTCCTCTTTTCCTGTTCAAAATCAACGAGTTAATTATACTACCCTTCTTTGGTATTTGGTATACCCAATTCTAGTGAATTTTGTATCATAACATGAGTCTGGTTAAAAACTCCAACCTAACCCAACCCCAATCAAGTCTACAAATCTACAATCAAGTCTACAAATCTAATAGTAATTTACGTCGGTATTGTGCGGTATTTGTGCACAATATAAAGTTTGAAAACTAATCTCTTTGCTTCTACTAAGTTTCATTGTAAACATTGTCAACAACCTAAAATAGGCTTTCCTTAGACCTAGTCTTCTCTTTCGATAGAAAATCCTCCATTGGGATTGGATTCTGATCAAAGTAATATACCAAGACCCATTTATTCTAAAGAATATTCCTAAACATTCTCTTACATCTGACTACTTGTGACTACTTGTTCTATTCTAAAGCACTAATAAAAAAGAGACAAATGGACATATTTATAAAAAAATTAAATTGAATATATTATATTCAATATATTATATAAATATAATCAAATAGAAAGGATAATACAAATAGATTTCAATTTAGACCAATTTCTAATAACTAATAAATAGAATTCAAAATTCGAAAAAGAAATGAAAAAAATGAGAATTCTATTTAGAATCCCTTTTCTTTAGAGAGAATTCTCGGTAAGATTGAGATGAAAACAAGAGAATTTGGATAAGAGCAATACTTAGTTTTAACTATAACTAAAAAAGCAAAAGCTATGTACAAAAAATAGAACTCTAATCGATGAATCTTGAAAGGAAACACGCCCCGCAAAAGGAAACTAGATGGTTCGAACAAAAGCAATTCTTACTTTAACTAAACAGTTATGAACAACTTAACAATTTCAAGTCGAACTAAAAAAAGCAAAAGCTATGTACAAAAAATAGGACTCTAATCGATGAATCTTGAAAGGAAACACGCCCCGCAAAAGGAAACTAGATGGTTCGAACAAAAGCAATTCTTACTTTAACTAAACAGTTATGAACGACTTAACAATTTCAAGTCGAATGGACTAATCTAGTATATTTTCCACGTTTATAGGACTGCATCTATGTTTCTGCTTTACGAATATGATATTTTTGGGCATTTATGATAATATCAAGTCTTATTCCTATTTCGGTATTTTTCATTTCGGTATTTTTAGCTCCGATTAGCAAAGGACCGGAGAAACTTTCTAGTTATGAATCAGGTATAGAACCAATAGGTGATGCTTGGTTACAATTTAGAATCCGCTATTATATGTTTGCTCTAGTTTTTGTTGTTTTTGATGTGGAAACGGTTTTCTTTATCCATGGGCAATGAGTTTTGATGTATTAAATGTATCTGTATTTGTAGAAGCTTTAATTTTATGCTTATCTTAATAGTTGGTTTAGTTTATGCATGGCGAAAGGGAGCATTGGAATGGTCTTAGCTCCTGAATATTCAGACAATAAAAAGAAAAAGGGAAAAAATTGAGAAGTTATGAATTCCATTGAGTTTCCGTTATTTCATCGAACAACCCAAAATTCAGTTATTTCAACTACATTAAATGATCTATCATATTGGTCAAGACACTTTAGTTTATGGCCGCTTCTCTATGGTACCAGTTGTTGCTTCATTGAATTTGCTTCACTAATAGGCTCACGATTCGACTTTGATCGTTATGGACTAGTACCAAGATCGAGTCCTAGACAAGCGGACCTTATTTTAACAGCCGGAACAGTAACAATGAAAATGGCCCCTTCCTTAGTGACATTATACGAGCAAATGCCTGAACCAAAATATGTTATTGCTATGGGAGCATGTACAATTACAGGGGGAATGTTCAGTACCGATTCTTATAGTATTGTTCGTGGAGTTCGATAACCTTATTCCTGTGGATGTCTATTTGCCAGGCTATCCACCTAAACCAAAAGAAATTATAGATGCTATAACAAAACTTCATAAGAAAATATCTCGAGAAATCTATCGAGATAGAATTCTGTCTCAGCGAGAGAATGGGTGTTTTACTACCAATCTCAAGTTTTAGGTTGGGCATAGTATTCATCTGGAAATTATGATCAAGGATTCCTTTATCAACCTCCATCTACCTCAAAGATTCCTCTTGAAACATTTTTCAAATACAAAAGTGTAAGGCCCCGTTCCCAGGAAACCTCACAGTTGGTTAATCATAGCATAAAAATCAGTAAAATAATAAAACATTGCAGCGGAAAATAATTAAACATTCATTTAAAACTTAAACACCCCATTGTACTCATACATTTATCCTTTAAATGTAGACAAAACATATTCCTTGTTCGTTAATTACAATAAAGACTTCATTAACAGGAATGCCATCCATATCTTCCCAAGTAGCTTCGTGGTGCCATCCTCAGCATCAACGCGTACCTGCCCACTATTATGCATAAAAAGTCAGCTACACTGAGTGAGTTCTAGTTTTATATAAATTAGAAAATATAAGCTTTTATCCTCCATATAATGAACACGCATACATCATACTTCAAAACATTACTTGCATCATATTAAGCACGTTCATTATCTTCCATTCTTTCATTATGTTTTCACTTCATCATAAGCGAGATTGCACAAAGCAAGATCTCCAAGTTGATTGACAATGAATGTCAATCCCCGTCGGTACACGTTATCCATGGTCGCTACCCCCGACGGTTGATCGATCTCCGTCGGTACACATCTTCATGGTAGTCTCCCCCGACAGTTGATCCACACTGCTAGGCACATAGCCCGCTCATGAATACGGATCCATCATCATACATCAGACTCACATAAGTGAAGTCTACCATAGTGCTTGCAAGACTTTTCATCATCAAACGAGCCCGGGGTAACATTCGTTAAGTTCCACTTCTCATTAATATTATCTTTCACTTAATATATAATATGTAACTTATTAAGTACACAACATACCAAGTACTAGTCATCATAACACGTAACCGACCCTCCACGGGACAGCGGAGGTTCGGGGGCGGCAGCCCCGGATAGCGGGTCCTAGGGGCAGCAGCCCCTAGTGGGGTCCAAGGGGCAACGCCCCTGGCTATTTAAATGTCACATTTTACTTTAGAAAAATGTATTTTTTTGTTAAAACACCTTGAAATCCTTACCTTGAAAACCTTATGTTTACTATGCATAATAGCCCCAAAAACATGGAAAAACGTTTAAATAAGGGGGTCTAGAACTCACCTAAACTTAGCAAATAGCTTCAATCCTAGGTTACTTAAGCTATAGTCCAAATACTCTAGCTGCACGAAGGTTAATACACAAAAACATCATTTTCCTCATAATTTCGCTCACAGTTTCGCTGCCGGTTCCGCTGCCAGTTTCGCTGGCAGTTTCGTTGCCAGTTTCGCTGGGCAGCACTTCTGCCAGTTTCGCTAGACAGATTCGCTGTCTTGAGCGCCCAACTTTTATTGGAATTTCCTAGTTTCGCAATGTCTATTGGTCCACAGTTTCACCCGAATGAAACCGTAGTTTCGCCCCAACGAAACCGTAACTTCGCTGGAAATGCTCTTAGTTTCGCTGGATGATTATGCAAATTCGTTGGATGCATATACAGTTTCGTAGATCGCATAAAAATCACGAACCAGTCCGTTTTTAACCTAAAATCACAACTTTATACATGTTTTCATACGTAAAAATGTGACTTTTATGCGATTCTTTGTAACTTTTCAAAACCCAAAACCCTAGAATCCGGGTTTGATCTACAGAAGGGTTTAGGGGTCGATTCTTACCTTGTTTTGTTGCTCCTTTCTTGAGATTTGTTGCCCAAACACCCAGATCTTCAATCCCTTGACCTTAGAAGCTCCAAAACTTGAGTTTCTTGCACTTTCTCTCTCTACTTTCTCTCTTTATGGATTTTTGGAGTTAGGGTTGAAATGAAGAAGATGGTGGCTGCCTTGGGTAGGTTAAGGGCTGATTATGGGCCTCAATTACTCAAGCTCTTGTCCATAAACCCAAATTAGCCCATAACCCTTTTTCCTTTTTCTATTAAATACCCATTAATAAGCCCCTAATCCTTTATGACTTGTTTTGACTTTTCGAGATATTATAAAAAGTTCAGTATCTTCTCATGAATTAGTAAATTAGACAGGATTCCTTTGCACAGAATAAAAAGTCATGGCTCAATTTTAGAAATTTCATCATAAATCTAAAATACTTAGACAAAAAATGCGGGAGAGATAAAAAAAGATATAGGGTGATTTGTCTGCTTGGCTAGTTAAGCATGCGCTAATTCATAGATTTTCGGGCTTTGATTACCGAGAAATAGAGACTTTACAAATAAAACCAGGGGATTGGCATTCTATTGCTGTCATTTTATATGTATATGGTTACAATTATATCCGTTCCCAATGTGCCTATGATGTAGCACCAGGCGGACTATTAGCTAGTGTGTATCATCTTACTAAAATAGAGTATGGTGTGGATCAACCAGAAGAGGTATGCATAAAAGTATTTGCCCCGAGGAGGGATCCTAGAATTCCGTCTGTTTTCTGGGTTTGGAAAAGTGTGGATTTTCAAGAATAGGAATCTTACGATATGTTGGGAATCTCTTATGATAATCATCCACGTTTGAAATGTATCTTAATGCCTGAAAGTTGGATAGGATGGCCTTTACGTAAGGATTATATTGCTCCCAATTTTTATGAAATACAAGATGCTCATTGAATGATAAAAAAAACTAATCTTCACTTCTACAATTCTATAGATTCAAGGTTTTATTCTAGATTAAATAGAGTAATTGAAGTCTCGTTTATATTATGGTTTGTATTTTTATTATGTATAGAATAAAAAAATACAATAAAATTAGGGATTCATTAGGATTCTCAAATTTGGAAAATACTTAATGAATATGTATTCATATCCATTAATTGGTAGAATAGAGACTCATACAAATTAATCATGTGTCAGGAACCAGATTTAAACCGGTGACGTGAGGATTTTCAGTCCCCTGCTCTACCAACTGAGTTATCCCGACTATTCCTGATGTCTCATCCTCCTTTTCATATTACTAGAGAACGTGGGTCTATGTCAATTGAACGGGTAATATAAAGTCTCGTCCATTTACTAGAATTTGTCAAAAGAACAAATTTTTGTAAGTTTCAATATGAATAAAAATATTGATCATGAATCATTCAAATGGGATTCCTTGCTCAAAGATGTTCATTTGTACATGTATCATATATGTCACATGTGACATGTGACGCATTTCCTCTCAGATCCATTTGTATAAAGAGTAGTGAAGGGGAAAGATAAGTACTTCTGAACCGCTAACGAAAAAGGATACGATAACGAGTTACGGAGTCAAATTAGGGATAGAGGAACTTGAACCCTCATGATTTTTGAAATCGACGGATTCCTCTTACTATAAATTTCATTGTTGTTGGTATTGACATGTAGAATAGGACTCTATCTTTATTCTCGTCCGATTAATCAGTTCTTCAAAAGATCTATTAGATTATGCGTGAATACTTTGATCAATGAATATTTGATACTTTTTTCAATATGGAATCGATTCACACCAATTCTTCTATGTATACAAGTTTATCCTTCATTTTTTCTGAAGTTTCGATAGAAGGATTCCTCTACTAATGTAAGACAATCAACTCCTTTCGTTAGAACAGCTTCCATCAAGTCTCTACACCTATCGTTTTTTCTTTTCGCTTTCTGAACCTTTGATTGTTTTCGGAAAACGAGATTTGGCTCAGGATTGCCCATTTTTCTTCATTCCAGGATTTCTCTGAATTTGAAAGTTATCACTTAGTAAGTTTCCATACCAAGGCTCAATCCAATTAAGTCCGTAGCATCTACCTATTTCGCTATATCTCCCTTTTGAGATGAAAATCTCATTGCGATCTCGTTCCCTTTTTTCTTTCATTTATACCGGAACCGTTGAATTCATTAGATAGATGTCGATTCCTGTCTCGAAAAAGTGTCTTCTCCTCTTTGTCTTTGATTTCTTGTCTCTCTTCTTTCATCTTCTATAGGAGGCTCATATACGATCCAATTAAAAATGATTTTATCATTTTTGTATCCGCAATTCAATATAGGTGGATACATACCCTATACATCTGTCTCTCTTCCACTCATTTTCCCCTGAGATTTCGAATACTTGAACGATCGATTCTTTTTTTTTTAGTATTGAATCGTGATAAATTAATCATTATAAAAAAGTGAAAATTCTATATCGCTCGATTAATCGTTATGTTCTATAATATTTAATAGTTATTTGAAATTATATATTCTATTCTTTAATATGTTCATATTCATTATGAATAGCCAAGAATTCAAATAGTTAATAGCAAAAATTCTAAGAATTTATTGAATTCCTATGCATATCGAATTTATGTTATGTGAGCCTGCTTAGCTCAGCGATTAGAGCATCGCATTTGTAATGCGATGGTCATTGGTTCGATTCCGATAGTCGACATTTCTCTAATTTTTTTATTTTTATTCGATGTTTAAATGAATGATAATTCATCTTTGAAATCAAAGAATATTGAAAAAAAGTGTCTTCCTCTCTTCGCAAAAGAAATCAATGTTACAGGAATCTCCAACTATCTCACCAAAAAAATCCTTTTCTTTTTCTATATTTTTTCTATATATAGAATAGAAAGATCTTAATATTTATCCAACTAGTCTCATTATTATTTAATAGAATAATACTTCAGTTTAGTAAATTTGGCTTTATTTAGAATTTAGTTCATTTTTAGTTTAGGTTTATTCAGTAAAATGAAATTTCTTCAATAAGAATTAATAATTAAATAAAATACGAAGAAGGGGTCTTTATGTCGTGTTACCGAGGTCCTCATTTCAAAAAAATATGTCGCCTGGGGGCTTTACCAGGGCTAACTAATAAAAGGCCTAGAGCTGGAAGTGATCTTAGAAACCAATTGCGTTCCGGGAAAAAAATACCAATATCGTATTCGCCTAGACGAAAAACAAAAATTGTGTTTTCATTATGGTCTTACAGAACGACAATTACTTAAATACGTTCATATCACCAGAATGGCAAAGGGGTCAACAGGTCAGGTTTGACTACAATTACTTGAAATGCGCCTGGATAACATCCTTTTTCCGTTGGGTATGGTTCCGACTATTTCAGGAGCTCACCAATAAGTTAACCATAGACATATTTTAGTCAATGGTCGTATAGTAGATATACCAAGTTATCGCTACAAACCCCGAGACACTATTGTGGCAAGGGATGAACAAAAATCTAGAGCTCTAATTCAAAATTCACTCGATTCATCCCCTCATGAGAAACTGCCAAACCGTTTGACTCTTCAACTATTCCAATATAAAGGATTAGTTAATCAAATAATAGATAGTAAATGGGTCGGCTTGAAAATAAATGAATTGCTAGTTGTAGAATATTATTCCCCTCAGACTTAAACCTAACACAAATAAAATAAAAACTAATAAGAATAAGGGTTCGACCAATTTTGCTCCCTTTCGGCAAAGTAACTTAACCTAAGGTTAAGATAAAAAAAAAGGGTATGATCCGGATTTTTCTTCCATTTAGGTGTCATAAACCAAGAGGGGTATTTTCATTCCTTGTCTACTCTTTTGTTTAACAGTCTTTTCCGTACCATAGCCATTAGGACATACCATAGCCATTAGGACGTACCATAGCCATTAGGAATAGAGAATCCATATCAAAGAAAGGTCTAACCGTTGGAATAGTCGTATCCATTGCTATTTGATATATTGTGGTTAGTAAGATTGGTAAATTAGGTGAAGGTAAGGAAAGAGAGGGATTCGAACCCTCGGTAAGCAAAAGCCTACATAGCAGTTCCAATGCTACGCTTTCATCCACTCGACCATCTCTCCTACATTATGATTACGACCCAAAACCTAAAATAGAGTGAATAGTGAATCATTAGTGATTGTCTGATAATGAGAGTAATCCCATGGTAACGCGTGCCCTCGGTTCAAACCCGACAAGGGGCTTTGTGGAAATGGAAAAGAGATGGAACTCCAGTTCCTATTGAGTCACTTGAAGAGCCAGGGTCAAAAAGAATTTATTCGTGTGATTTCTCATAGAGATGTATAGATCCTGTTCATGGATTAACGAAAAATGTGCAAAAGCTCTATTTGCCATGGGATATGAAATGAAAACTACTAGCCCCACATGATGTTTGTGAATAAGTGATTGTCAACATAGTTAAACATTGCCCAAAGTTAAATAATAGGAATGTATATAGTAATTCATTTAGGAATAAAATAAAGAATTATGTTAGTGATGTTTTTAGTAAGCAATCTTCTGTTACAAGACCTAGGTTAGTCAAAACTTGAGTCCAAAATTGAAAGCCTAACTAGTTCTTTCTCAAACACAAGGGACATTCCGGAAAAGTTATCAAAAGCTATTAGCACGTTGATAGTGGATGCTCCAGGCATATCACCGGGCTGAATGACTTGCTTACTAATTATCCTGTAATAAACGGAGGATATGTTGCTTTTGCTGGAGACAAGAAAGGAGGAAGATGATCGGTCAAGGAGAAGTATCAAATGGTTCATTAACTCTAGACAAAGTGAACTATGTGCCAGAGCTTGCATTCAATCTATTAAGTGTATCACAAATCTATGATAAAGACATACCGGTGTTGTTCATGTCAAATGAATGCTTGTTTATTAAGCCAGAGTTTACTGTCCCAGAAGAGTTGTTGATCATGCGAGCTCCAATAAAGAATGATACCTATCAATTGGATATGGGATCACAAGAATCTACCTTGACTGTGACTTGTCTTTTGTCAAAATCATCATCATCTGAATCATTTCTGTGGCACTGTCGTTTAGGACATGTTAATTTTAAGAACATTAATAAGTTGGTTAAGAATAATATTTTTAGGGGGCTACCACTTAAAGATTTTACTATGGTAGAAAAGTGCATGGCTTGTGCTAAAAGAAAATAGCACAAAAAGCCACACAAGCTAAAAACTAAAAATTCTATTTCAAAACCCCATGAATTGTTACATACTGACTTATTTGGTCCTATCAGTGTCAAGTCTACAGATAAGAAATCTTATTGTTTGGTTGTTACACATGATTACTCAAGATATTCATGGGTAAGATTTCTAGCTGACAAAGGAGAAACTGCAGAGGAGTTGCAAAAGCTAATCCTCATCATTGAATCAATCAACAAAAGAAATGTTATAGCCATTCAAAGTGACAATAGAACAAAGATCAAAAACCATATCTTTGATTCATTTGGTGCAGGAAAAGGAATTCTTAGATAGTTCAGTGCTGCCAGAACACCTCAACAAAATGGTGTTGCTGAGAGAAAAAATCGTACTCTGATTGAAGCGGCTAGAACTATGGTGATTGAGTCAAAGCTTTTAATTATTTTCTAGGCACAAGCAGTCAACTGTGCTTCCTATGTGCTTAATCATGTGCTTCTCATGAAAGACAAGATGAAGACTCCATACGAGTTGCTTCTTAAAAGGAAACCTTTGATTGACTCAGGAAACTTTTATCCTTTTGCTTGCTCGTGTACTTTGCTAAACACTCAAGCTCAGAAGTCAAAGTTTGGTGCTATCTCAGATGAATATTTCTTCTTTGGTTATCCTACCTCACAAAAGGCGTATCGGGTTTACAATAAACGAACACACATTATGCAGGAGTCTTTCTATGTTGATTGGCAGGAATCTAATTCTCCAAGTATGGGATCTGGTCCTGCTTGTTTCTATGATACACATACTATCTTCAATTCATTTAATCTTCTAGTTTTTGATGATGATGATTTTCCTTGTTCTAACATTGATATCATTCCTCCACCTAAACCTTCATCACCTCCATCAAACAATGATCCAATTCCTCCACCTACAACTGATCCTATCAAATAACTCAACCTGATCCACAAGCTTCACAACCATCACAATCCATTCCTATAAAAGAAACTAATCCTGCATCCTCATCTTCATCCTATCCATAAACACTTACCACTAATTTCAAAACTCTAAAGTATCATCCTCATGACTACATTATTGGATCTATCACTGATGGAGTGAGGACGTGGAGTCAATTTGGTTTGATTAATAAATGTCTCTACGCATGCTTTCTATGTCAGACAGTACCCAAAAATATCTCAGCAGCACTGTAGGACCCAAGTTAGGTTGAGTCTATGCAATTAGAGCTTCAACAGTTCAGGAAGTTAAAAGTTTAGGAGTTACTTGATCTTCCTCCAAACAAATTTCCCATTAGAACAAAGTGGGTTCTCAGGAATTAGCCAGATGATCATGGTGTGGTTGTCAGAAACAAAGCTAGAATGGTTGTTCAAGGATTCACACAAAAAAGGGAATTGACTACACTGAGGTGTTTGCTCCAGTTGCTCGCATTGAAGCCAACACAATCTTTCTTGCTCTGCTGCTCATAAGAACTTCAAAGTTTTTTAGATGGACGTGAAATGTGCATTTCTATATGGGAATACTGATGAGGAGATCTATGTATGTCGACCACCAGGTTTTGAGGATCCTCATTTTCCAGACAAAGTTTATAAATTGGACAAATCTTTGTATGGGTTACATCAAGCTCCTTGTATCTGGTATGAAACGTTAACACAGTATCTGCTCAGCAAGGGTTTCTCGTGTTGCACTATAGATATGACAATGTTCAAGAAGGAGGTTGATGGTAAAATGCTTAATGTTCAAGTGCATGTTGACGATATTATCTTTGGGTCAACTAATGAGAACTTGTGCTGAGAATTTGAAGAAGTAATGAAGGATCGCTTCAAAATGAGCATGATGGGGGAGATGTGCTTTTTCTTAGGCTTGCAGGTTGAACAAAATCTGGATGGAATTCTAATTCATCAAGAAAAGTACATTCTAGAGATTCTCACCAAGTACAAGATGGATGATGCTTCTCCATAACTTACTCATTTCACTGCTCAGATATGTTTAACTCCAGATGATAATAGGAAGCCAGTGGATGCTCATTGGTATCGCTCCATGATAGGCTCTCTCATGTATCTCACTACAAGTCTTTGTAACACCCGTATATTTCTTTTAAAGAAATAAAAGAATAAAAGAGAAAGAAAATGGGGGAAAAGAAAGTCAACCCCAAAGTTGAGGGACCAAAAGTGAAAAAGATGATAAAATCTTGAAAAGTTGGTGTAAAAGGCGATATGGTCGCCCATAACCTTCTGTACACTTTTCTTATTCGGATTTTTAGAGAGAGAAAGCAGAGAAACATTTGGGTTTTTGAAGAACAAGAAGAAGAATTCGATTTTTAGGTAAGGTTTAATGTTTTTAAGTTGTTCTTGGCTAAAATAGCCTCGGTTAAATGCTTATGTGTGTTTATATGTGTTTGAATGCGTGTTTAAAGGATTCCTAGGTGTTAGAACCTTTTGAACAGCTCGGGTGAAGGGTGTAAATTCGAAGAACAACTAAGGTGAGTTTCTAGACCCCCTTTTTACCCATTTTTAAAATGATTTGGGGCTGGAAAATGCATGTATGTATGTTTTCATGAATTTGGGTATGATACCCGTATGTTATGTACATGTATATGTTCATAAAGTATGTTTCGGGATGAATGAATGTCTATGTTTATGCTAAGTCTATATTTGGAATTGTGTGTATATGCTTAGAATATAGGTATTATGATTTTGGGGACTGGAATATGAATTAGACAAATGAATAGGCTGCTAATACGACTAATGAGACCAAATAGTGGTCATATGTCTGAAATTTTGACTTAGAAAACCAAGTACAAGGTAATATGTCTAAATAGTGCTTATACGCCCATGAAATTTGCCTTAGAAAATATTTTAAGGGTTATATGTCTGAACAGTGGTCGTATGACCAGTAGAAATTTCCTAAGTATGGGGGTTAAACGACTGAACAGTGGTCATATGACCAGTAGTAATTTTCTAACTATGGGGGTCAAACGACTGAACAGTGGTCGTATGACCAGTAGAAATTTCCTAAGTATGGGGGATGAAATGACTGAACAGTGGTCATATGACTAGGAAAAATTTCCTAAGTCTGGGGGATGAAACGACTGAGCAGGGCTCATACGACTGAGCAGGGCTCATACGACTGAGCAGGGCTCATACGACTGAACATGGCTCATACGCCCAAACACTTAGAATTTTTAACAGAATTTTCTTGGAGTTTGTGCAGTAGGGTTTCGCATGATTAATGACTAGGGTTAATTAATGATGATGTTTTATGTATGTAATGATCATGAATGACTAACCTTTATTATTACTGATATTATTATCAGTATATTATTAATGTTAACAATATTAATATTTAAATATTGTTAAGTATGGTATGAAATGACAAAGAATGTTTAAGAATTAACGACGAAGTATTATCATTAATAAAGTAAAAGATTAATGATAAAGAACAATGGAACGTAAATGAACGTAAGAAAGGCTTGCAAGCAAATAAATGGAGGTGCACACCCCTGGCAGGTGTTAGCTCAACTGTGATGCGGGTTAGCTACCCCGAAGGATGCACACAGGGTCAATATTTGAGATTGATAATGAGGTGAGCAACTACGTGTTGCAACAGACTCGGTTAGCAGGCAAATCATGAGATTTGTCACTGAGGTGAGCAGCCGTGTGCTGCAACAGACTTGGCTAACATACGATAGAATGAAAGATAAGTGGTGCATGTACTTACCTCAGGTGACTGGATCAGCTTCGTGCACAATGTTCGTGGTTGATCACCACAGGTCCAGCACCAGCTTCGTGCACAATGTTCGGGGTATTGTAAATGTTACCAGAAGTAATGAAATGAACATACGAAAGAATGTAATGTGAATGTATGAATGAAATGAATGAACGTACGAAAGAATGTAATGAACGTATGAATGAAAGAAATGATCGTACGTATGCAGTGAATGTATGAATGAAATGAATGAACGTACGAAAGAATGTACTGAACGTATGAATGAAAGAAATGATCGTACGTATGCAATGAATGTATGAATGAAATGAATGTATGAACGTATGTAATGTATGAACGAATGAAAGTAAGATACGTACGAATGAAAGAACG
>CM044005.1:48204067-48254067 GCA_024085815.1 Flaveria linearis
TCCCTGTTCTTGAGGTTTTAGTTTCCTTTTTAGATGTTTAAGCCCATACAGTAGACTCTTTCGCTTTCATTTTTATCATCATTAGGTTATGAGCATGATGAGGCATCATCAACATTGTAAAAAATTGTAGACCGGAGAGCATAAGCAATTGAGGAGTGGGTTATATTAGACGGAGAGCATAATTTGCCAATGTCATTATTTTTATCATAAAATATGTTAATATAATAAGGTTTTAGATAATAATTAATATAACTACTAGTTAGTGTTACTATATTATTTTAATTGCAATGATATATTGATGTTATTTATTGTTGGTACACATGTCCTTAGTTCTAGTTCTAGTGTGCTTAAATGTAAATGACTTTCATTTTTTTAGACTAATGTAATCGTTTGATATTTGTAATGAAAGACTCTTGATTGAATGAATATGTGTTATTGAATGTATATAAATGAAATACAATGCTTGGTTGATGCTTATAATATTTAATGTTTTATTGTTTATTGTATGATAACACATATTGAACTAACTATATAGGTTTGTGAAGTATATGAAGTTCTCATGCGAATGGACCATGCTAATGGACCATACGCATGAACAACTTCATGCGAATGACTTAGTCGCACGACTGAACCAGAGACTGGATCAGTCGTATGATTGTAACATAAGATTGGCTCAGTCGCACGACTGAACACTCAATCGTGCGAATGGATCAACCGCATGGCTCAATCGCACGACTGAACCATACTTGTGGTTCAGTCGCCCGAATGAGAAACACTAACCTATAAATACCACTTAAATCACGGTAAAACGGAACACTTCGCATACATACGTACCCTAGCCGTCCAGAGACCTCTCAGAACCTGTTCCAAATTCATAGATCGCACTAGATCGATTACCAATCGTTCTTAACGTTTAGATTCAATCTACAATTGTTTCTACGTGCGTTCTCACTGATTGGATCGCCAATCAAATAGGATTCCGCACTATTTGATTCGGTATACACGTATATCAGTTAGTACTCCGTCCGTACTCGGTCCTAACAAGTGGTATCAGAGCTTTGGCTCTTGATTTACGTGTGATTCAATCGTTCTTGATATAAAAATTGTGTTTTTCACTAAAAAACACAATTCTTTTGTGTCAAACGGTGTTTTAGACGTCTTCAGTTCATAAAGTTAACTTTTTCCGGCATACGGCAATTAGGGTTAGTGAAAATTCGTGTTTTTGCGTCCAAAATACCTTAAACCTTTAAATTTTCAAAATCCAGCAGCTTCAGTCGCCCGATTGACTCAATCGCACGACTGAGTTCATACGCATCTCTCATACGCATGATTGGACTCATTCGTACCTTCATTCGTACGATTGAACTGTCTAGTCGCATTGTTCATCCGCACCTGTCCATTCGCACGATTGATTCATCCGTATTGTTTCATTCGCACGTTTGAGCCATTCGCATTGTTCAATCGCACGAGCTGTCCAATCGCACACCTTCATTCGCACAAGGAGAAACAGTTTTGTTCCAAAGTTAAAGTTGATAGAAATGGAGGATCAATATTCAGTGTTCACAGCAGGTAGAGATTCAAGGATCCAGAATCTGTTGCTTCTGGAAAATGAAGTGGGGAATCATAACAAGCCCCCTAAGCTAATCACGTTAGATGATTACCCACAGTGGAAGCAATTTGAGATTTACTTAAATGGTGTAGATCCTAATCTGTGGGAGTCGATAGAGACAGGGTATAGCATGCCTGTAGGTGCAGATGGAGTTAAACTTACACTAGGGGGCATGACTGATGGAAAAAAGTTAAAGTACAATGCTGAGAAGAAAGTTTATGTATTACTCACTCAGTTAATTCCTAAGGACATCTTTCATCAATTTTCTGAGAACAAGCAAGCAAAGAAGCTGTGGGATGCATTGGAAAAGAGGTATGATGGAAATGCATCATTAAAAGCTCTAAAGGCTAAAGAATTGAAAAAGGAGTTTGATAACTTCTCATCAATGGGAAAGGAGAGCTTGGACGATGTCATTGATCGGTTCTATCACTTAATGAGTGAGCTGCACACTCATGGAGTTTACACGTCTATGGAAGACAAAGTTTCAAACTTCGCAAATGGGTTGCCTGAAAAGTGGGCTTCTTTTGTCTCCAACCTCAGACAGAATGATATGCTGGCGAAGTTAGATATCAATGATTTCATTCTGAAACTGAGGGATGAAGAATTGAGAATGAAGTACAGGACTCAAAATTCTACTTATGATCAGAATCCAGCCCTATACAACTCAACTCCACAAGCCAAAACGTCTGGAGCTCCACTACAAACGGTTTTTTTGTCGAGTTTAGCTGGTCCATATCAAGCAATTTCTTCAGGATCTGACACGTCAGGGTCGTCTGGTACCCAATACATAGTATCTGAAGCCAATGCTACAAAACTGAAGACCGAGAATCTTGGAAATGTGACAGTTGAGGTAGCAAAGGAACACATGGATCTCTTAGCAGCTGTCGTCCATTCCTATGACGGGCTAGTTGCTGGGAAAATAGGGAACTGCCATCTAGCAGATGAGGACTACGAGCAGGTGGACGAGACAGAGCCGGAAAGGATGGATATAATGTGGGCCTTAGCTAGTGCTAACCGGAGAGCTAAGAAGTTTGTCAAGAAAACTGGACAGAACTTGGTTGCTACTAAGGACACAACTTTTGGTTTTGACAAGTCCAAGGTTACCCGCTTCAATTGTGGGGAAAAGGGGAACTTCAAACGTAAGTGTGTGAAGCCTAAAAAGACAGGAAATGGGAATCCTTTCTCATCCTTCAATCGTCAGGATAAACCCTGATTTAGTCCTACTTCGTCAAGCAAGGATCCTAAAGCCTTGACTGCTCATGATGATGAAGGACAAGATTGGAGCTTTCGGTTTGTGTCTCCGGGAGAATCCAAAATTGCTAGTGTCGAGGACTTAGATGACAACTCAGCAAGTGAGGGTGATATTGCAGTTGAGCTCGCTATGTCAAACATTGAAGAATCTGCAATTGTGATTGATCATCTACCTGAAGAAGGGACAAGTTCAACAAGTCCAGAATCACCAGAACCAGAAATGTCAGACTCTGCTTTGATGGCTGATTCAACCACTCCCTCTCAGGTAAGTACCACTTCTCAACTTTTCAATAATCATGCTTGTTCTGATTGTAATAAATTTAGGGAAAACATTGATCTGAAATTTGCTAGGCTATTAGATCATAATGATAGTTTAGTAAAGGACTTACAACTGTGCACAGAAGCCAATAGAGTTTTAAAACAAAATAAGCACAGTTACAGAGAAAAGATAGACCTTTTGAACAAACAGCTTAGGGAAACAGAAGTAGTAGCCTTTAACCAAGCTAATGACATTAGGTACTATCTAAACTCCTTAGAAGACACTAAGAAACAGAAAGCAGTTTTAGAAGTAGAAGTAAATTCATAAAAACAAAAACTGCACAGTTGGACAAGTTCCTCTCACATTGTCCAACACTTAGTGAGAGAACATAAGAATGGGGAGGGTTTGGGATATAAAGTAATTCCACCACCACCTGAGACCTTGATGAATGGAAAACTTGTTACATGCCACAAACGACCCCTCAGGATCTCAGTGGGGTACCTTGTAAGGCCCCGTTCCCGGGAAACCTCATAGTTGGCAATTCATAGCATAAAATCAGTTTAATAACAAAACATTGCAGCGGAAAATAATTAAACATTCATTTAATACTTAAATCCCCCATTGTACTCATACATTTGTCTTTTAAATGTACACAAAACATATTCCTTGTTCATTAATTTCAATAAAGACTTCATTAATAGGAATGCCATCCATATCTCCCCAAGTAGCTTCGTGGTGCCATCCTCAGCATCAACGCTTAACTGTCCACTATTATGCATAAAAAGTAAGCTACGCTGAGTGAGTTCTAGTTTTATATAAATAAGAAAATATAAGCTTTTATCCTCCATATAATGAACACGCATACATCATACTTCAAAACATTACTTGCATCATATTAAACACGTTCATTATCTTTCATTCTTTCATTATGTTTCCACTTCATCATAAGAGAGATTGCATAAGCAAGATCTCCATGTTGATTGACAACGAATGTCAATCCCCGTCGGTACACGTTATCCATGGTCGCTACCCCCGACGGTTGATCGATCCCCGTCGGTACACATCTTCACGGTAGCTTCCCCCGACAGTTGATCCACACTGCTAGGCACATAGCCCGCTCATGAATACGGATCCATCATCATAAATCAGACTCACATAAGTGAAGTCTATCATAGTGCTTGCAAGACTTTTCATCATCAAACGGGCCTGGGGGTAACATTCGTTAAGTTCCACTTCTCATTAGTATTATCTTTCACTTAATATATATATAATACTTAGCTTATTAAGTACACAACATACCAAGTACTAGTCATCATAACACGTAACCGACCCTCCGTGGGACAACGGGGGTTCGGGGGCGGCAGCCCCTGACAGCGGGGTCCTAGGGGCAGCAGCCCCTAGTGGGGTCCAAGGGGCAACGCCCCTGGCTGGGGCCGGGCTGCCAGGTCAGCGCTCACGAAAATTATTTTGAGCTACTTAAATGTCATATTTTACTTTAGAAAAATGTATTTCCTTGTTAAAACACCTTGAAATCCTTATCTTGAAAACCTTATGTTTACTATACATAATAGCCCCAAAAACATGGAAAAACGTTTAAATAAGGGGATCTAGAACTCACCTGAACTTAGCTATATAACTTCAATCCTAAGCTACTTAAGCTACAGTCCGAATACTCTAGCTGCACGAAAGTTAATACACAAAAACGTCATTTTCCTCATAATTTCGCTCACAGTTTCGCTGGCAGTTTCGCTGGCAGTTTTGCTGCCAGTTTCGCTAGACAGATTCGCTGTCTTGAGCGCCCAACTTTCGTTGGAATTTCCTAGTTTCGCAATGTCTAAGGGTCAACCTGGGCACTGGCGAACTTATCAGTGAAACTGTAGTTTCGCCCCAGCGAAACTGTAGTTTCGCTGGAACTTCTCTTAGTTTCGCTGCATAGTTTCGCTGGATGAGTGCACAGTTTCGCTGGATCGGGGCACAGTTTCGCTGGATGCATATCAATGACGAACCAGCCCGTTTTTAACCCAAAATCTTAGCTTTTTACGTCCAAATCCTTGGCTTACCTTTCATGAAACCATTTCTAACCTTTTTACACGTTTTCACAAGTAAAAATTCGACCTTTATGTGTTTCTTTGAGACTTTTAAAACCCCGAAACCCTAGAATCCGGGTTTGATCTACAGAAGGCATTATAGGTCAATTCTTACCTGGATTTGTTGCTCCTTTCTTGAGATTTGTTGCACAAACACCCAGATCTTCAATCCCTTGACCTTAGAGGCTCCAAATCTTGAGTTTCTATCACTTTCTCTCTCTACTTTCTCTCTCTACTTTCTCTCTCTAAGGATTTTTGGAGTTAGGGTTGGAATGGAGAAGATGGTGGCTGCTTTGGGTGGGTTAAGGGCTGATTATGGGCCTCAATCCACTTAGGCTCTTGTCCATTAGCCTAATTAGCCCATAATCCATTTTTCTTTCTTTATTAAACACCCACAAATTAAGCCCATTATTCACGATGACTCGTTTTGACTTTTCGGGGTGTTACAAGTCTCCCCCACTTATTTAGGTTTCGTCCTCGAAACCTGTCAGTCATCAAACAATTGAGGATAAAATTTCCTCATCTCCTCCTCGGCCTCCCACGTAGATTCTGATCCTTTTCGGTGTCTCCACTGTACTCGTACAAGTGAAACTACTTTATTACGTAAGCGTTTCTCCTTCCAATCGAGGATGGCCACCGGCTGCTCTACATAGTTCAGTCGCTCGTCGACTTCAATGTCCTCTAATGGTACAAATGCATCATCGTCTGTTAGACATTTCCTAAGATGAGATACATGGAACGTAGGGTGAATTCCACTTAACTTATCGGGTAATTCTAGTCTATAGGCCACTTCCCCTACCCTTACGATAATACGGAAAGGCCCTATGAACCTTGGGCTTAACTTTCCCCTTTTTCGAAACCTGACGATCCCTTTCCAAGGCGATACCTTGAGCATAACCTTGTCACCAACCTCAAATTCTATAGGTCTACGCCTCTTATCGGCGTAAGACTTCTGGCGATCCTTTGTAGCTTTCATGAATGCCTTAGTCTTAAATAACTTCTCAGTTGTGACCTCAATCACTTCAAGGCTCCCCAATTCCTTTTGCCCGATGTCACCCTAACACATGGGTGTTCTGCACTTTCTACCATACAACATTTCGTAAGGGGGGCATACCAATGCTGGCATGGTAACTATTATTATATGAGAATTCCGCCAACGGTAAGTGCTCATCTCAACTTCCTCCAAAGTCGATTACACATGCTCGTAGCATGTCTTCTAATGTTTGAATCGTTCTTTTCGACTGACCGTCCGTCTGAGGGTGATAAGCCGTGCTGATATGTAGTCTCGTCCCTATCGCATCGTGGAATCTCCTCCAAAACTTCAATGTAAAACGGGTGTCACGATGCGACACGATGGACACCGGTACGCCATGACGAGTTACGATTTCCTTGATGAATAGATCCACCAATCTTTCAGATGAATACGTCTCGCGGATCGGTAGGAAGTGGGCGCTCTTGTCAACTGACCGACTATCACTCATATAGCATCATACCCTTTCGGGGTACATGGTAACTTCGTGATGAAATCCATGGTGATGTGCTCCCACTTCCACTCAGATATATCCAATGGTTGGATTTTTCCCGTAGGGTTTCTGGTGTTCTGCCTTTACTTGTAAGCAAGTCAGGCACTTACTCACGTACTCCGCCACATCGCGTTTCATGCCCGACCACCAGTAATCTTTCTTCAAACCGTGATACATCTTGGTAGCACCGGGGTAAATGGAGTATCGAGTCTTATGGGCCTCGTCCATAATCTTTCCACGTAGATCCCCGTATCGAGGAGTCCACATTCGTCCGAATCGGGTCTTAACACCAAAAGTGTTCTCACCCAACTCCGTAACTAGACCTCTCATCCTTTTGGAGTTAAGACGATCTTCTTTCAAAGCCTCATTCTGAAACTCCTTAACCTGTGTCATCACGTCAGAGGTCATAATTAGCTGGTAAGACTTCGCCCGGAATGGGTCGGGCCTTTCCTTTCGGCTAAGGGCATCCGCCACCACGTTGGCCTCGCCCGGATGGTAATGGATCTCACAATCGTAACCCTTTATGAGCTCCAGCCATCGTCTCTGCCTCATGTGTAAATCTTTCTACTCGAAGAAGTACTTCAAGCTTTTGTGGTCTGTTAAGATGGTGCACTACGTTCCGTGAAGATAGTGCCTCCAAATCTTTAATGCCAAGACCACGACTGCTAGCTCCAGGTCATGGGTGGGATAATTAACCTCATGAACTTTCAGCTGTCGGGATGCATAGGCTATAACCTTTCCTCTTTGCATTAACACGCACCCCACCCCGAGTAGCAAGCATCAGAATAACCCACCAAGTCTTCACTTCCGTCAGGTAATGCCAATACAGGAGCTTGGGTCAACTTCGTCTTCAATTCTTCGAATGCCTTCTCTTGAGCTTGACCCCATACAAACTTTACATCTTTCCGAGTCAACTTGGTCAGTGGAGAAGCAATTTTGGAGAAGTCTTAAATGAATCTTCTGTAATAGCCCGCCAAACCCAAGAAACTGCGGATCTCGGATGGCGTCTTTATAGACTTCCATTGCATCACCACCTCCACCCTTGCCGGATCGACCATAATCCCTTCCGGACTCACCACGTGACCCAAGAAATTGAACTTCACGCAACCAGAATGCGCACTTGGAGAACTTGGCGTACCATTTCTCCATTCTCAATGTTTCCAATACTTCTCGAATGTGACCGACATGCTCTATCTCGTTCCTTGAATAAATCAGGATATCATCAGTAAACACAATCACTGATTTATCCAACATCGGCCGACACACTCGGTTCGTCAGGTCCATTAAAGCAGCTGGCGCATTAGTCAAACCGAAAGACATGACGAGGAACTCGTAGTGACCGTAGCGCGTACGAAAAGCCGTTTTAGGGATATCCTGTTCTTTCGCTTTTAGCTGATGGTAACTCGATCGAAGGTCTATTCGTGAAAACCAACTGGCGCCTTGAAGCTGGTCACACAAATCATCGATTCTCGGCAAGGGGTATCTGTCCTTTACCGTCAACTTATTCAGCTCGCGATAGTCGATACACATTCTCATACTATCGTCTTTCCTCTTTACAAATAGGACTAGAGCACCCCAAGGTGAGATACTCGGCCTAATGAACCCCTGATCTAGCAGCTCTTGCAAGTGCTCCATCAATTCTTTCATTTCCGTCGGAGCAAATCGATACGGTGCTTTGGTGACAGGTTAAGCACCCGGTATCAGGTCAATCTGGAACTCGATCTCTCGATCAGGTGGCAATCCCGATAAGTCTTCCGGGAACACGTCTGGAAAATCACACACAATCGGCATATCGGATAGTTGTGGTGTTGGCGTTTCAACATCCTTCTCATAACATAAGGAAGCGCTACATCCACGCCTCATGCACTTTCCCGCCACCGCCATCGAAATCACTTTTGGAATCGTCGTAACCCGATCTCCGTATATTGTCACCGGACTTTCGTCAGGCGTCGTCAGTCTAATCACCTTCTTTCGGCACACGATATTCACCTCGTAAGTTGCTAACCAATCCCTCCCTGGTACTACATCAAATCCTCCCAGGGCATCACATGTAACTTGGCAGCAAACCTATGACCTTCTAATTCTATAGTGCAGTTCTCTATCACATCCGTAACTCTAATGAACTTACCAATAGCAGTTTCTACGTCAAAGGACTCATCAAGGCATTTACTACTAACAGGCAGTTTAGCACAGAAAATAGCAGAAATAAAACTCCTACTGGGCAACTTAACATAGAAAAACAACAAAACAAAACTCCTTCTAGCTCCGAAATTAAACAACACGGAAGACAGAAATTTATTTACTATATACATGCCTGTCACAATATCGGGGCCCGTCCTAACCTGCTCCGGCCTTATCGCGAAGGCCCTGCACCCTCTGCCCTTGGCTTCTTGCAATCCCTGCTTTTGTGACCCCTTCCACTGCAGTTGTAGCATCGTACCACTCCACACTCTCTGGCCACGTGACCTTGCTTCCCGCATCGGTAACAGACATTGGTTCCTAATCTACATTCCCCGAGGTGTTCTCTGGCACACTTACCACACTTCTTAGTCCTCGCACCAGACGAAGCTGCATGCCGGCCCTCCGTCCTTGCAACCTTTGTGTTGAGGGTGGCACTATCGCGTCCAACCCGCTTTCCGTGCCAGTTCTTGTTATCGCTATTCTTCGTGTTTTCTTCAATAGCAGTCGTTTCCTTCGCCGCCCTAATTACCTCAGTTATAATGGACGGCAGAACCGCCTGTTGGGCCTGTTGGACTCCCTCAACAACAGCCTCTTTCATGGCGATCCTCAAACTAGTGCCATCATTGCTGCCTTCCACGTGAGGGGCCTCGGGCTCTTTGAGTGCCATTTCAGCCGCCCTAGTCATGCTTCTCGTGATACGTGGTTCGGCACCACGTTCACCACAACCCCTATCTGGCAAAACCTTAGAAGATCTACCGCTAGCCATCGTCTATCCCACACTGAAAGATTCAAATACCAACGCGGTCATTCAAGGGAATAGCTTAGTTTATGTCAAGTACAGTAAGTCCCTAATTACAGTGGCCAGTTGTGATTAGCCACTTACTTTACTCTTCGCACCCCGAGCATTACCTGTCCTGACTACATTAGCATCTAAATCTAACAGTAACACATAAACACATAACATGCGCACATAATACCAGTTAACTTTAAGAAAATACCTGATGGCACGCAGCTACTCAGATTGGCATTCCTTCCCTTTCCGTCCCATTTATAGTTTAAGTTAAGGTTTATTTTGGAAAATTACCCATTTCACTTAAACTTTGTCTCTGATACCAACTTGTAAGGCCCCGTTCCCGGGAAACCTCACAGTTGGCAATTCATAGCAAAAAATCAGTTTAATAACAAAACATTGCAGCGGAAAATAATTAAACATTCATTTAATACTTAAAAACCTCATTGTACTCATACATTTGTCCTTTAAATGTACACAAAACATATTCCTTGTTCATTAATTTCAATAAAGACTTCATTAACAGGAATGCCATCCATATCTCCCCAAGTAGCTTCATGGTGCCATCCTCAGCATCAGCGTTTACCTGTCCACTATTATGCATAAAAATTCAGCTACGCTGAGTGAGTTCTAGTTTTATATAAATAAGAAAATATAAGCTTTTATCCTCCATATAATGAACACGCATACATCATACTTCAAAACATTACTTGCATCATATTAAACACGTTCATTATCTTTCATTATTTTATTATGTTTTCACTTCATCATAAGCAAGATTGCATAAAGCAAGATCTCCACGTTGATTGACAACGAATGTCAATCCCCGTCGGTACACGTTATCCATGGTCGCTACCCCTGACGGGCCCGAAAATTATTTTGAGCTATTTAAATGTCACATTTTACTTTAGAAAAATGTATTTCCTTGTTAAAACACCTTGAAATCCTTATCTTGAAAACCTTATGTTTACTATGCATAATAGCCCTAAAAACATGGAAAAACGTTTAAATAAGGGGATCTAGAACTCACTTGAACTTAGCTATATAACTTCAATCCTAAGCTACTTAAGCTACAGTCCGAATACTCTAGCTGCACGAAAGTTAATACACAAAAACGTCATTTTCCTCATAATTTCGCTCACAGTTTCGCTGGCAGTTTCGCTGGGCAGCACTTCTGCCAGTTTCGCTAGACAGATTCGCTGTCTTGAGCGCCCAACTGTCGTTGGAATTTCCTAGTTTCGCAATGTCTAAGGGTCAACCTGGGCACTGGCGAACTTACCAGCGAAACTGTAGTTTCGCCCCAGCGAAACTGTAGTTTCGCTGGAACTTCTCTTAGTTTCGCTGCATAGTTTCGCTGCATAGTTTCGCTGGATGAGTGCACAGTTTCGCTGGATCGGGGCACAGTTTCGCTGGATGCATATCAATGACGAACCAGCCCGTTTTTAACCCAAAATCTTAGCTTTTTACGTCTAAATCCTTGGTTTACCTTCCATGAAACCATTTCTAAACTTTTTACACGTTTTCACACGTAAAAATTTGACCTTTATGTGTTTCTTTGAGACTTTTAAAACCCCAAAACCCTAGAATCCGGGTTTGATCTACAGAAGGCATTATAGGTCCATTCTTACCTGGATTTGTTGCTCCTTTCTTGAGATTTGTTACACAAACACCCAGATCTTCAATCCATTGACCTTAGAGGCTCCAAATCTTGAGTTTCTATCACTTTCTCTCTCTACTTTCTCTCTCTATGGATTTTGGAGTTAGGGTTGGAATGGAGAAGATGGTGGCTGCTTTGGGTGGGTTAAGGGCTGATTATGGGTCTCAATTCACTTAGGCTCTTGTACATTAGCCTAATTAGCCCATAATCCATTTTTCATTCTTTATTAAATACCCACAAATTAAGCCCATTATTCATGATGACTCGTTATGACTTTTCGGGGTGTTACATACCTCCCTGTAGCGGGAGCCACTGTGCGTGGGGGATTCCCCAAACAGATCTATCCACATAAAACAAGCGGTTCACAAAAGAATTAATGATCATGATATAAGTATCAGCAGGTATCCAAAGTTCCACATACAAGCATCAAATAAAGCACAATCATAGTTCATAAACAAAAGAGCATGTTCCATCCTAAAAACAGTAAGTAAAAAGGGATCACTAGAACTCACCTTAGATATTAAGCAAAGAAATCTTTCGTGTGCCGGGAATATCTCAAGTCTAGCACCCTAACATGAATATATTAAGTGATTAGATACTGCTCTAAACCTATTTAAGGTGCATCAAGAGTGTCTAAGCCTTAGTTGGTTGGATTCGGCTTTGATTCGATTAGGGTTTGTATAAAAAGTTTCCTTGTATGAAAAGTCAAGGTTTCTCATACCATTAAGGGTTTCTACATTAATAAGTCCAGAATATATGGTAAACATGCTATTAAAGTGACTAAAGTGCTTATTGGATTCGATTATGAAGTTTAACAAAATTTTACAGTTTAGCCCCTGAAGTTTCCAAATTCACAGTTTCTACCCTTAAGTTTGGTTTCTTGTATTAGATGACCTTTATAACCAAAAATCAGTTTCAAGAACTTAATATAACTTTATTTTAAGAACATATACTCAAATTTTCAGTTTATGGGCTCGGTTTATTATTTACGCGTTTAACGTTGCCGGTTACGGTAAAACCGAAGGGTTTAAGATGGTTACCTATGAGTTTTCATGTTTTTGAGTCTAGGTCCAGTAGCTAACTTTTTAAAGTTATTTTTATAAGTTTCCAACCTTTTAAATCACAAAATTTACCTCTAGTAGTGGGAAGACTCATTTTTACGTTTAAACCGTTAAAACGCGTTTTTAACCGGGTTTGACCATTCTAAAAACTTGTTTGACCAACCTTTCCACTTTATAAGTTATTTTATTATTTATCCTACTGGAATGACATGATTTTTATAATTTCTCACCTTATATCCATTTTCTTAGATTTTCCTAAAAAACGTCTCTCGGTTAGCACCCGTTTTCACTCAAAAATCCATTTGAATTATCTTTTGACCACTAAAAATTCCCATTAACTCAAGAACACTTTATTAATCCTTAATGAACCTGGAATTCGCTTTAAAAAGTTTATAGCTCAAGATTTCTTGTTTTTAAGTAATTTTAGCATGTTTTCGGGTCCAGAAAGTGACCAAAATGGGTCTAAACACAGCATGTCCTTTGTTCCAGAGATTAAACAATATTAACACTCCTAATATCCATCAAAACCTACTGAAATAACAGTCCCAAATCGTAGCCTAGTCATTCTACACATCCATAGCCTAAAAAATACATAGAAAATGCCATAACCGACCATTACACTTGTGTAAATCGTTGTAACTTGAGTTTATTCATTACCAAAACTTCATCTAACTTAAAAATTAAGTTTTTGGGGTGTCTAAAACTCATTTTTGAGCAGGTTATGACCCTTGTTTAAGAGGGTTTTCAAGATAGTGTTTAAGGTGTGTTGTAACTTGTAGAAAGAGTGGTTTTTCATGGTGTTCTTGTGTTAACACCTTCCATTCATGGTGTACAACCATTTTTAACATTCAAAGAATATTATTAGGAGTTTAATGAGCCATTAGATAGAAGGTTACAAGGTTGGTTCTCAAAGGTTACAAGATGCACAAGTTGGGTGGTGAGAATCACCCAAAAAGAGGGTTTTCTAGGTGTAACTCTTGTTACACCTATAGATCGACATGTTATACTTGTAGGATACCTTCAAGAACGTGGAAAGTTCTCTAAGAACAAGGTAGTAGTGAGAATTTTCTGATACAACAAGAAAAATATGGTTTTTAGGTGAAAAATGAAGTCAAACTTGAGAAATGACCAAAACGGAACATAGTGAGCTTACACTTGATGTATTTCACGGTTTAGAAGGTGTGGATGGTTGTGAATGGATGAAATCTCCTTGGATGAGGCTGGAGAATCTCGAACTAAGGCTGGAACTCTCGGTTTTGCAAGGTTCAAGCTTCAAAACATCACCAAATGGTCACCCATCTTGCGGTTTGTTGTTGGCCGATGGATGCAAGCTTGTTCTCCATGATTTTTGTTGCTGAAATGGACTTGGAACTGTGGTGTAAGTGTGTGTTTTCTGGAGAGAAAGATCCGAGAGAGAGAGGAGGGAGTAGAAGGGAGTGAGTCTTGCAAAAGTGAAATGCATGTGTGTTGTATGGGTGATAAAAAGAAGTGGAGTGTTATGGCAAGCAAGCAATTCTATTGGGGACAAGGGGGCGGCCGATTTTTCTATAGCAGTGAGGGGATGAAACAAAATTTTAATTCAAATATTAATAAGTAATGTAGAGTGTAAGGTGGTAAAATTTTCTAGTTAGTTGATTAGTCTTGTCCATCATAATGCATGCAAGAACCGAAAATTACAAGTGTGGTACCAGTCGGGACAATGCAAGGAACTGGTTGATGTATTCTGTGTAGTTTGGGCCCTTCATCTCAAAATTCAGAAATCTAGCCTCCAGTTTTTCTAGCTGGTTAATCGGGCAATACTTGTTGGTGATTAGTTCCCTGAACTCAGACCAGTTCATCCTACCAACGGCATCTCGGCCTCGAGGCTGAATGATGGTTTTCCACCATTCAAGTGCCGGTCCCTTGAGAGATTGAGAAGCAAACCTCACCATGTGTTCCAACTTGCATTCACTGATGTCTAACACAGCTTCGATTTCGTCCAGCCACCTATATGTTTCAATTGCACCCTTAGTGCCATGGAAGTCCTTTGGCTTGCAAGCCATGAATGTTTTGTAGGAGCACCCCTTCCTGATAGCTTCAGATTCCTCGTTGTTTTCAGTCCTAGTACCACCTCCGGTGACGTTCCGGTCAGCATTGATTTGAGCAATGATGGTTGGTATAGCGTGCGCAATTTGCCGTGCCACGAGATTTGCCATTCTCTCGTCATTTCTTGAGTTAGCATTCTCCCTGATGGGATTCCCTGGAGGAGTAGGAGGTTGGTTTCTGGTTCGCCTTGTTTCTTCATGACGACCTCGGTATGCTCCTTGCCTTCTGATGCATGTTCCTCTTCTGGTAGGCATTCTGATAGTACTACAGATAAAGTCGTTTAGCATCTCATAATTTGTTTCAAACAATCTATGCATCAATTCCCTACAAGGCTCCCTCTATACGAGGAGAGAGTACGGTGTATAATTATACACAGCCTTCCAAATTCCCACAGATTACCAATTTAAACAGTTTAAACAGTCATCAAGAATGGCATGGCCCAACACCATGAATACACAACACATGACAAATAATCATAAATGTTTTAACAGCATTGTATCATAGAAATCAGTTCAAAACAAGACAAAGTCCATAGTATCAGAGTCTAGCTCTTACAAAGTGGAAGGTGCCATCACCCCCATGAATAATAATAATAATAATAGTGTCAAATAACAATAAGATTGTTTCCTTCGACTGTCCAATGACAGATAGTTCTTCCTCCTTCCACATGTCGCCTTCATATCCACTTCTTTTTCAGCCATCCCATACATCCAGAGCTCTTCTTACTCTGCTCCTACTCCAACCTCTGCACCCCGTGTGACGCCATCATAGCTTGGAATTGAGCAGACTGGGAGGTCCGGGTAGCATGCTGAAGAGTCAGCTCGTGGCGACGGACGATCATCAGGAGCTCCTCTAGTGCTGCATCAGTGGGTCCTACGTCACTAGCCCGGCGGCTGGATTGTGAATACCTATCCCCTGCCAGTATGCTAGGGCCGTCGTACATGCTGTGCCTCGAAGGCATCCAGGGCTCCTCCTGTGGGTGGCGTCGGTGTGGCTCGAACGGTGGCGGTAAGGGTATAGGAGTTCTAACCGGTGGTGGAGGAGGTGGCATCCTAAATGAGACCGAAGGTCCAGGTCTAGCACTCTTTCGTGGACGAGTGATGGTGCGTGCTCCCCTATTCCCAATGGGAGGGATAGGTGAGTGGGATGGAGCGGCAACATGCGGCGAGTGGGAGCGCGTCCGGCTCCTGGAAGGTGTCGTCGAAGAAGAGTCCTTGGAAGCTTCAATGTCCTCTGACGTGACGGATATCCAACCCGGGTGTCCACACCTCCTAAGGTATTCCTCATACTCCATGCGCGGTTTTGCCTTCTTGGTGTCCCCTTTTGGTGCACTTCTCTTAGTAGGGTATGCAGGTGCTTTTCCCTTGTCAGCCATGGTTGGTTTCCTGTAAAATGACATCATGAGTAATTTGGTTTCTCATAGCTCATGATAGTCTTACTAATAATAATATACTCATAGTACTAGTGATGGCCTTAGTATCAGGAATCTCTATGTATCCCTCATCAATGATGTTAGAATCAATTGTTTCTCAAAATAATGTCAGGCAAAACAGTTCATCTTTAAAAATCAATTTCAAATCCCTAATTAATATAAGTTTCAAAGTTAATCAGCATTAAACAGAAAGGTCCAAACATAACTTAGAGGTCCGTGATGGAAATTACGCGTCCGGTAAATTCATGATTACGTTGATCAAGTGTAATCATCAATTTACCCAACCCGATCATTCCAACACTTTCCTACAAGGACAGTCCTAGGGTATCAGGGTTGTAGCCTAGGGTCTACTATGGTATTCCCGACTTCTCTACAACCTTTGGCTCTGATACTAATCTGTCACACCCCCAGGCCCAGGTAGGGTGGGACGTCACAGATTAGCAACAACATACATGGCAGCAGAAATAAACCAGTATAAGATCTCAAAGGGAGAGAGCATCACATGGCATTTCAAGTTTTTAAAAGACACCGGGCTGGAAACAGATCCAGCCCCAAATGTTTACATGTTTCAACATAAATTAAATAGTTATTGTATCAAAATTTTCAAGTCATAAATTTGGTCACACAACTAATGCCATGGTCTCGGGGTTGAGTCTAAGTCTTCCATAACAGCTAAGAGTCTTCACGGTTTACCTGAAACATGCTCAAAAGAAAATAGAGTCAACTAAAAAGTTAGTGAATTCAAGTATTTAAAGTTTCAAAACAATAAAAGGAACTCTTAAAGTCCACAGTAAAGGTTTTAGAATCAAGTGTGAAAGTTTATGAAAATCTTATTTGATTTTAAAAGTATCATTTTTAGTATCAGTCATCGTGGGGTATCACAATCAACCCTTCACTTGGTCCCCGGTTGGCCTCTTCTAAACTTGTGTTTAACAGGATATTCCCGAAGGAAAGAACCAAGCCTCAGAACAGTGAACCATTCCTGCCAGGATGGTTCACCATAGTTTCTTATTTAGAACCTGTTACATGCCACAAACAACCCCTCAGGATCTCAGTGGGGTACCTCCCTGTAGCAGGAGCCACTGTGCGTGGGGGATTCCCCAAATAGATCTATCCACATAAAACAAGCGGTTCACAAAAGAATTACTGATCATGATATAAGTATTAGCAGGTATCCAAAAGTCCCACATACAAGCATCAAATAAAGCACAATCATAGTTCATAAACAAAAGAGCATGTTCCATCCCAAAAACAGTAAGTAAAAAGGGATCACTAGAACTCACCTTAGATATTAAGCAAAGAAATCCTTCGTGTGCCGGGAATATCTCAAGTCTAGCACCCTAACATGAATATATTAAGTGATTAGCTACTGATCTAAACCTATTTAAGGCGCATCAAGAGTGTCTAAGCCTTAGTTGGTTGGATTCGGCTTTGATTCGATTAGGGTTTGTATAAAAAGTTTCCTTTTATGGAAAGTCAAGGTTTCTCATACCATTAAGGGTTTCTACATTACTAAGTCCAGAATATATGGTAAACATGCTATTAAAGTGACTAAAGTGCTTATTGGAGTCGATTATGAAGTTTAACAAAATTTTACAGTTTAGCCCCTGAAGTTTCCAAATTGACAGTTTCTACCCTTAAGTTTGGTTTCTTGTATTAGATGACCTTTATAACCAAAAATAAGTTTCAAGAACTTAATTTAACTTTATTTTAAGAACATATACTCAAATTTTCAGTTTATGGGCTCGGTTTATTATTTACGCGTTTAACGTTGCCGGTTACGGTAAAACCGAAGGGTTTAAGATGGTTACCTATGAGTTTTCATGTTTTGGAGTCTAGGTCCAGTAGATAACTTTTTAAAGTCATTTTTATAAGTTTCCAACCTTTTAAATCACTAAATTTACCTCTAGTAGTGGGAAGACTCGTTTTTACGTTTAAGCCGTTAAAACGCGTTTTTAACCGGGTTTGACCATTTTAAAAACTTGTTTGACCAACCTTTCCACTTTATAAGTTATTTTATTATTTATCCTAATGGAATGACATTATTTTTATAGTTTCTCACCTTATATCCATTTTTCTTAGATTTTCCTAAAAAACGTCTCTCGGTTAGCACCCGTTTTCACTCAAAAATCCATTTGAATTATCTTTTGACCACTAAAAATTCCCATTAACTCCAGAAAACTTTATTAATCCTTAATGAACCTGTAATTCTCTTTAAAAATTTTATAGCTCAAGATTTCTTGTTTTTAAGTAATTTTAGCATGTTTTCGGGTCCCGAAAGTGACCAAAATGGGTCTAAACACAACATGTCCTTTGTTCCAGAGATTTAAAAATATTAACACTCCTAATATCCATCAAAACCTAATGAAATAACAGTCCCAAATCGTGTCCTAATCATTCTACACATCCATAGCCTTCAAATACATAGAAAATGCCATAACTGACCATTACACTTGTGTAAATCGTTGTAACTTGAGTTTATTCATTACCAAAACTTCATCTAACCTAAAAATCAGGTTTTTGGGGTGTCTAAAAATCATTTTTGAGCAGGTTATGACCCTTTTTTAAGAGGGTTTTCAAGAAAGTGTTTAAGGTGTGTTGTAACTTGTAGAAAGAGTGGTTTTTCATGGTGTTCTTGTGTTAACAGCTTCCATTCATGGTGTACAACCATTTTTAAAATTAAAAGAAGATTATTAGGAGTTTAATGTGCCATTAGATAGCAGGTTACAAGGTTTGTTCTCAAAGGTTACATGATGCACAAGTTGGGTGGTGAGAATCACCCAAAAAGAGGGTTTTCTAGGTGTAAATCTTGTTACACCTATAGATCAACATGTTATACTTGTAGGATACCTTCAAGAACGTGGAAATATCTCCAAGAACAAGGTAGTAGTGAGAAGTTTCTGCTACAACAAGGAAAATAGGGTTTTTAGGTGAAAAATGAAGTCAAACTTGAGAAATGACCAAAACCGAACATAGTGAGCTTACACTTGATGTATCTCACAGTTTAGAAGGTGTGGATGGTCGTGAATGGATGAAATATCCTTGGATGAGGCTGGAGAATCTCGAACTAAGGCTGGAACTCTCGGTTTTGCAAGGTTCAAGCTTCAAAACATCACCAAATGGTCACCCTTCTTGCGGTTTGTTGTTGGCCGATGGATGCAAGCTTGTTCTCCACGATTTTTGCTGCTGAAATGGACTTGGAACTATGGTGTAAGTGTGTGTTTTCTGGAGAGAAAGATCCGAGAGAGAGAGAGGAGGGAGTAGAAGGGAGTGAGTCTTGCAAAAGTGAAATGCATGTGTGTTGTATGGGTGATAAAAAGAAGTGGAGTCTTGTAGCAAGCAAGCAATTCTATTGGGGACAAGGGGGGCGGCCGATTTTTATCTAGTAGTGAGGGGATGAGACAAAATTTTAATTCAAATATTAATAAGTAATGTAAAGTGTAAGGTGGTAAAATTTTCTAGTTAGTTGATTAGTCTTGTGCATGATAATGCATGCAAGAACCGAAAATTACAAGTATGTGTGTGTGTTTGCACACATTTTATATGTTTCAATTAAGACTAAGTGATTTCTACTTAGTGTGACTAATTAATATTCCCGGGCATTAATTTTCTAAAAAGGCAAGACTTAAAATGACTAAATTCACATAAATCACATAGAATAATAAAAATGGATCAAATAGCAATTGGTGATTCTAACATCATTGATATAATTAAATTGTTTCCATTATTAGTACACATAAGATGGGATATGATGCAAATGAATTAGGGTTTAGAATAGTGACCTTGGGACCGGTTGTCACATAAGTCCAGAGAAATAAAAGGTAAAAGATGTTACAAATGTTCAAACAATTAATTTTGTTAAATCAGATAAAACATCTAAGCAAGAAATGTCAAAACCCAAACAAAACAATGTCACACGGGTGTCCCATACTTCTCCACAGAAACATTTAAATCGTCAAGTTGAAAGCAGATCATGTTACAACTGTCGAAAGTATGGACATATTGCGTCTTATAGTCCTTATTATCAGACACCAAAGAAGAAGGTAGAACTTTATGACACTAAAGTGAGCTCTTTCAATAGAAGATCCATGACTCCACCAAAAAGAGTCAGTGAACCTAAAGTTCAACCTATCAACCAGTCGTCTGTTTATCATAAACAGGCCTTACATAAGACTGGTATATGGAAAGAGAAATCTGTCCATGAATCTGATAATGAGAACAAGAAGACCATAGATTGTCCCTCACCCTCAAAAGGTCAATGGGTGGAATTTATGATATGTGATGCCTCCGGGTCACCCAAGCTAGTAAAGGCTTGGGTCCCTAACCTGAACTAATGTTTTCAACTGAATGTGCAGGGTGTTCGCTATAGTGCTGAAACCAACACGTGTATTGTCGATAGCGGAGCATCCAGGCACATGACGAAGAATAGGGCACTCCTATCAAACGTCAAACAAATTAAAGGGGGACGTGTTTCATTTGCTGGAAACAAAGGAGGGTATATCACAGCTCAAGGGGATGTGGGAAATCAGAAAGTAAAGTTTGACAAGGTAAACTACGTTTAACAACTTCAAAATAACTTACTTCCGGTATCCCAAATTTATGATAAAGGGTTTAAAGTAGTATTTGATAACAAGAAGTGCTATGTCCTGAAAAAGGACTATGTTATCCCGGAGGACCAAGTCTTAATGTCTGCCTCAAGATATAATGATCTTTATGTCTTGGATCTATCAAAGGCCTCCACATCAGATCATCAAGTTCAGTGCTTCTTGTCAAAGGCTACTGAGAAGGACTCCATCTCCTGGCATCGGAGAATGGGACACATTAATCCACGGAAGAGGAATCGCTTGATCCAGAATGATCTAGTGAGAGGAGTTAACGTCAAAAATTTCCAACTTTTGGATTTGTGTGTGGCATGCAAGAAAGGAAAACAGACAAAGAAGTCTCATAACTAAAAGAAAGTTCACTCCATCGAACTTCCTCTTGAAATTCTTCACATGGATCTGTTTGGTCCAGTTAGTACAAGAAGCATCGCAGGCGACTTGTACCGCTATGTAGTTACATATGACTACTCAAGATTCTCTTGGGTGATGTTTCTGAAATCAAAATCAGAAACATTTGAGTCATTCAAAGAGTTAGTAACTGCACTGGAATCTCTCTACAAGCTGAAGGTAAGACAAGTCCGCTCAGACAACGGAACCGAGTTCAAGACTCAATGGATGGAGGCTTTCTGTAAAGAAAAGGGAATTGTATACCAATTCACGTCCGCCTACACTCTTCAGATGAATGGTGTTGCTGAGAGAAAGAATCGCAGCTTAATAGAGACAGCACAGACAATGCTAGCAGACTCGAAGCCGCCTATCCAATTCTGGAATGAGGCAGTTGCCAATGCGTGTTACACGTTAAATCGAGTTCTAGTAGTTAAACGTCATGGAAAGACGTGTTACAAGTTAATTCAATGAAGTAAACCAAAACTAGAGTATCTCGAACCGTTTGGTGCACCGTGCACACTACTGAAGAAAAATCAGGAGGGAAAGTTCAGCGAGAAGGCTGACAGGAATCTTTCTAGGGTACAACATACCGAATAAGAGAGTTTACAACAACTCAACGGGTCAAGTAGAAGTGTGGTGCAATGTGGACGTTCAGAGATACACCATCCCACCTGCTGGAAAAGGACCCGCTTTCTTTTTCGACTATGATGGCTTCTTCAAGTCCTTCAACATCCCTCTCTCCACCTCTGACGATGACTTGGCAACCAAAATGATGTTTGAGGTCTTAAGCACACCATCACAAGACGTCACATCATCTGGTTCACAAGGCGAATCGTCTAACCAGTCAGGGGGAGCACTCGAGTTAAGTGACTCCTCCTCTGACGATGAAGTTGTGGAGAATGACCAGAACAATGAGGAGGAACAAGTTTTCATTCCTGTAAGTCTACAAGCATCTGACAATGATGCCTCTGCGTCTTCGGAACCTCAAACTCCTACTGCCTCAGATACAGAACCAAACGGTTATAATCTTGGTTCGGAGGTAGTTGTTCCCCCACTCCTGGATCACGCCTAAATGTCAATCATCCTCTGGACAATGTTATTAGGGATGTCAGATCTGGAGTTCAGATAAGAAATCAGCTATATTCAGCTGATTATGCCTCAGTAATGGGAAAAGGATACCTTCACGATGGATCATATCGTTTTTTTGTGTCTCAGTTTGAGCCAAAATACGTCAGTGAAGCCCTGAATGATGAGGCATGGGTGAGTGCCATGCAAGAAGAACTTCTGCAGTTCAAGAAGTTGGGAGTATGGACTCTCATGGATAGACCTAAAGGAGCTAAGGTTATTGCAACCAAATGGGTCTTGAAATGCAAGAAAGATGACCAAGGAGTCATCATCAGGAACAAGGCTTGGCTTGTAGTTCAAGAATTTCGACAAGTCGAGGGAATAGATTACAATGAAGTATTTGCACCTGTGGCGAGAATAGAAGCCATTTGTATCTTCCTAGCCTATGCCTCTTACATGAAGATTAAAGTCTATCAATTGGATGTGAAGAGTGCATTTCTTCATGGTGTGAAAGGATCTCAGCCTCTAGTTTGATCAATTAGGTTGTATTCGCAGTGGATTTAGCACGAGAATTAGACAGATAAGCAAGAACACAAATGATTTTGCATGTAACAGTAAAATTATAGAGAGAGAGAGAACAATTCTGCGAAAAGGTGTTTTCTATTGAATCACACGTTTCGGCAAGGATTACAATTAGGTCATCTCCTTTTATAGGAGAAATGACGTATGCTGATGTCACTTGATAGTGACATCAAACGGTTATAAACCAACTACTGAAAGAACACTAAACTACTAAAGATGTCAAACAGCTGACATCTTCTTACAAAATGCTAAGTGTTCTAACTTATTACAAACTACTGAAGAAAAGAAACTACTGAAAGTATTACAACGACTGAAGAACAAGCTCTTCCGTCGTTTACAACTACTGAACTATAACGGCTGAAGAACAAACTCTTCAGCTGTTGTACAAACTACTGAAAAGAGAAAATACAAACTACTGATAGAGAAAAACCATCATAACAACTGAAGACAAGTTCTTCAGCTGTTGTGACAAACTCTGAAGCTTCAGCACTTGGTCTTCAGACTTTGATCTTCAGATGTTTCATCAGCTGATGAGTTCAGTAGTTGTCATCAGCTGATATCTTCAGTCTTTTTCTTCAGACTTTGTGCATCAATTGTTGATCTTCAGTTCTTCAGTTCTTCAGCTTTTGATCTTCAGCACTTGTCTTCAGTACTTGGGATGTTCAGCTGTTGTTCTTTAGATCTTTGATCTTCAGCTGTTGAAGTCTTCAGTCTTTGTCAAACTACTGATGAAGCTTTCAGCAGTTGTTGTGATGTCTTGTGGGACTTAGAGGTTTTTCTGATCTGGCTTATTGGTTCTTTTGGTCCAACAATCTCCCCCTGAACCAATGCAGCCAAAACCTCTAAGCTTATTATTGGTCCCACTTATTGATGGCAGGAAGATTGGTCTTTTTCCTTCTTGATCAGCTTAGAAGATGACCCACTTAAGCACTAGCCTGGGAAGAGGTCTCTGAGATTTGGTTGTCATAGTATGGATGGGAACTATGTTTTGGGGAACTGGACACAGAGTTGTTGTCCCATCCATAAGACCTACTTCCCAACTATGAGCCTGTAGGATTCTCTGGTGTAGGCCTCTAAAAACATCACTTGTTCCTCCATGGTAAGTACTTCTGCCTCACCATCAAAGAATCCTTCAGGCCCATAGAGCTCTGAGATGTATTTGGCCTGTTTACCACTTTTGAGCTCCACAGTTGTTATGGCCCTATAGGCGAATTCATCTGGGTGATTACCCTCTAAGAACAACTGGAGCTCATTTCTCTAAAGTTTCTCAAACCTCTTGTAGACTAACCCCTTTTTAACAACCCTGTTCTCCAACATCTTTTGTGGTGGGAGGTTAGCCTGATAGGTTTTCTTGAAATTTTCTATGATCTCCCAGGGTGATATTACAATGGCCAAGGAGATCTCTTCACCTACGATCCTTTTCACTTGGCCATTGTATCTCTGTGGTATGTCTTTCTTCATAATTCTGTGACACACCCTGGGATCAGGCCAAATACTCACTTTGTCCTTCTGAAATTGGAATGTATGCCTTAAAGTGAATAATCTCAGAGCTTGTTTCCTCATATTTATGATTGATGAGGAAGCAGCATAGGCTTTATCTACTATTTTCAACAGCTCATCATCATGTAGCCTATGCTGCTGTTCTTCTTCAAGCTTAACCTTCACAGCTTCCATCTGTGAGGCAGGAGTGATAGGAGTGATGGGTAAAGTTCTGGGTTTAGGCAAAGATAGAACTGCAGAGAGTGGCAGCCTATCTTCTTCCTCATCATCCTCTTTTTCTTCTTCTTCTTGTAGCCTCAGCACCCTTCTCTTCCTCTTCAAGGGTGCATCATCGGCTATTGGTTTGATGGAGAAGGGGTTGGTTTTGTAGGTTGTGTTTGGGTTTATGTTGGTGTGGGAGATTGGGCAGGATTTGCTAGGAGTCTAGATATAAGTGAAGGTTTGGCTTGTTTTGCTAGTAGGGTCCTGTTCCCACCACCGGCTTCAGTGACGGCTTCTATGACTAGTCCCTTAGTGAATTCCCCAGCCGAACAGATCTTGGTGGCTATAGCCAAGATGCTGTCCCTGGTCCATGACTTAACATCTAGGACTGGTCTCCCCAGATACTTCGAAATAAACCTAGTTATAGCCTCAAGTCTCTTTCTCTCCTCTTGACTATAACTGGTCCATCGGTATTCTATCTCCTTCATTTCCAACTTCCTAATTTCCTGATCTAGCATGGCAGTGTTCGTGTCAAAGCCTTGCCTGAACAGCTGATCAATGATAGAGTCCATTGATCGGCTATGTTCAGCATCAACCTCCTTAACCAGGACTGCTAGATCAGTCTCCTTTACCACCTTCTCTCCCTCCTTCTCACCTTTCTTCTTTTTATAAGTGACACTGAAATCTTTTTAGATTTCAGCCGCTTCTATCTGTTCAGCTCTCTCCTCCCTCTCCTTCTCCTTCCCCTTCACCCTCTCGGTCTCCTCACTCACATCCCTCTCTTTTACCACCTCTTCCACCACTTCTTGCTCCTCCTCTGCCCTCTTCCTCTTTGCTTTCACTGATGTCTCCCCCTTTTTGGGTGCATTGGTTAGGGTTTGACGATAAGAAAGCGCCTTAGCTACAGCAACCTCCACCAAGGGTTGTATTTGTGAGGGAAGCCTCTCATCAAGGGTTTTCATCACAATGTCTATGATTATTGGTGTGATGAGAGGCAGGGAATTTTGAAGGATAGCAGTTAGTTGCTCAGGGGGGTTCTGTTCCTGAGAACTAGTGCTAGAAGCTGGGGCAGGTGGCTGAGTTTGTGGGAGTGGCTGAGTGTTTAAGAGACCTTCAGGTGAAGGTGCCATCTGTGGGTTTATGGTGGCAGATGGACTTTGATCCTGAGACATTTTGGCAAGCAGCTCTTTGAGTCTGCTTACCTCATCCTCTAGGATGGTGTTTTGTGCAACTACATCGTAGAAGAAGCACAGGTCATCATCAGTTTGCACTGAATCACCTGAGCTCCTGACTATGTCAGGATGTACATGCACTGAGTGTGGCTCAGTAGTTGCATGTGCCCCTTTGTCTTGGTTCTGGGGACTTCCAGCCTCCGGATTGGATCCATCATCGGCAGTTGCCTATGGTGAGGTCTTATTGATGGTACCAGCTTCTTCCTGCTCATGTGCTGATGCAGGGGAAGTGGCAGCCTCACCAGAATATCCCATCTCCCTTGCCACACTGGGAGATGAGACCTGTGATTCTCTGTGTTGTGGGCTCCCATCAACACTTGTGTCTACCCCCTCTTTAGTTGGAGTTTGCCCAGTTAAGATTGGTTTCTGGGGAGAGGGTGGAGTGTTAAGATGGGTCAACACTTCTGCAATAATTAATGTAGGGCTTTTAGGGGCGGTTGCAGTAGGAGATGGGGTAGAAGCAGTATGCACATGGGGAGAAGTGTGCGTTTCAATGGCAACCTCCTCAATTGAGAAAGGTTCCAGATGTGTGGCAGCCCAAAAAATGGTTGCATCAGGCTCCTGTGAAGAGGAAGCCTGTGCGGTTGTGGTAGGTGGAGTCATGGTGATTGCTGGGAGAATCTGGCCAGCAGTCACTTCCTGCGTTTGTTGTGCAGGGGCATCCTCAGGGGACTCATTTCCCTAAGTAGCCTTTTTGGTTTTCTATTTGTGTTTGGGCTTGGTGGGGACTTTAGACTTGGAGGTGGAGGCTGTGGGTTCCAGCTGCGTGGGTTTTCGCAGCTTGGCAGCCTTTTTGAGTGTCTGATCGCTGTTGTGCTTGGAGTATACCTCAGCTAAAACAGCCATGGCAGAGACCCCAGTGCCAACAAGTCCCTCAGCGTTAAGCTGGCTTTCTATCATGGCCGTAATGAACCGAGGATATAAAATCCATTGGTTAGAAAAAGGTTTTGAGGCCATGTCTTTGAGTTCTAAAAATATTATTTCAGTAAAATTTAATGGCTATATCTCAAAGATAGAGTACAATACCTGTTGCCACCTTGTGGACATCTGGTCCTATGAGGATGTCTTTGGGGCCAGACAAACATTCACCATATGGAAGATGAGTCGTTGTGGATCAGGGAAATGTTTCTTCAGCAAGGTGGAAGCAGAGAGGTCACCCTGATAATCATGAGCGGTGAAGGAGAGATCAAGGTTCCCTTTGGGGTAGGCGGTTGGGAAGGTGGCATCCTCCAGCTTTAAGGTTTGTCAGATAATAGCTGGAGTGATGACCACTTGGTGGTTGTTCACGGACGACCGGAGAGAGACATCGCCGTCGTTCTCTCCAGTTTGAACGGTGACGTTCGTCCAGAACTCTGATAGGGAATCAGCATGAATGATCAGATTTAAGAGGAAGGCCGTTTGGTATTGTGAGTTGGTCATCAGATCAATGGCATTGTGAAATTTTGACCAGAAGGGCGATTTTGTAAGGTGCGACACAGTTGTGTCGAGGTTTGAGTTGCATGGTCGCCATTAATGGTGTATGGGAAGTTTCAGAGGTTTTTGAAAGTTAGGTCAAGTGAGAATGAAAAACTCTGAATGTTAGGTTGGTATTTATAGGCTAAAAGAAAACGACTGAAGGTTGTGGTGTTATTCATCAGTTGTTAAAACTACCGATGACGTGGTTTTAACCTTCAGTAGTTGTAACATCTGAGGACTTGGTGTTAGTCTTCAGTAGTTGAAACTACTGAGACCTTGGTTTTGTCCTTCAGATGTTGTAAACAGCTGAAGACTTGTTGTTAGGCTTCAGTAGTTATAAGCTACTGAAGACAAGGTTTTCATCTTCAGACGTTGTAACAACTGAAGACTTGGTGTTAGTCCAGTAGTTGGAAACTACTGACATCAGTAGTTATGAACTACTGAAGACATGGTTTTGCTTCAGTTGTTTGGGTATGAAACAGTAGATGTAGGTATCGGCTGAGGAGTAAAGTTACTCATCAGCTGTTTCCATCAATTCAGTTGTCTCATTCTGACCTCCACATTTACTCATCAGCTCTTTGGCTGACTTTTAGATGTTTCATTGACCCTTCAGCTCTTGTGAATATTTTATTCCTCAGCTCTTATGATCAGATGTTCATAAGTGCTGATGAAATAAATTATTCATGTGATCAGATGTTCATAAGTGCTGATGAAATAAATTGTCTCTTAAGGCAACATGATAATTCTTTGGCTCTTGCTGACTGATGAAGAGAGCATAGAAGCAGAAGTTGGACAATTGATTCCTGGTTGAAACTCCAGCATTGATATCACCAATGATCTGAGACACTGGGTGATTCTTCAGCTCTTGATATACTATAAGATCAGTGCAAGTGTTTGTAGGACTTTTAGCAGCAACAGATGTTGATGAAGATTCTTGAAACCATGTAGGAGATGGCAGCTCAAATGAAGTAGAGCATGCAGAAATCTCATCAGTATTTGTTGTGGATGGAGCTGCTGAAGCTACAGGAGCATCAGGTTTAGTTGACTCAGGCAGGTTGTCACTAAACCTGAAGAGTTGAGTACTGGCATCTTCATCATCAGTACCACCAGGTGGAGAGCTGTTGACAGGAACAACAGCTGGAGGTTGATAAGGAACATATTGCAGTATGTCCAGATCAAATAACTCCATAGGGTTTTGTGGAATCTTGTCCTTTGGAGATTCATTGAACTTCACATGCAGAGTCTCTTCAACCATCTTTGTCCTACAGTTGAAAACTCTATATGCCTTGCAAGTTGATGAATAACCAACAAAATACCCTGCATCCACCTTTGATGCAAACTTCTGGAGTGGATCTCTTGTGTAGAGAATGAAGCATGGACACCCAAAGACTCTGAAGAAGGAAATCAAAGGAGCCAAATGATGAAGTACTTCATAAGGAGTCTTCATCAACCTCTTATTCACTAATACTCTATTATGCACATAGCAAGCTGTATTAACAGCTTCAGCCCAAAAGGTCAATGGCAATCCTGAGTCAGCCAGCATTGACGTTGCAGCTTCAATGAGAGTCCTGTTCTTTCTTTCCACCACTCCATTTTGTTCAGGAGTTCTTGGAATGCTGAACTGCCTTTTGATTCCCTTTGACGGATAGAAGTTATCAAGTGTGTGGTTTCTAAACTCTATACCATTATCACTCCTCACAAACTTGACTGGAAGGGAATACTGCTTTTCCACATATAACACAAAGTTCATTATAGCTTTTGCAGCTTCATCTTTGGAGTGCAAGAAGAAAGTCCATACAAATCTGGAGTAATCATCCACAATTACCAGACAGTATTTCTTCTTTGCCATGCTCATTACTCTGACAGGACCAAAAAGATCCATGTGCAGAAGTTGCAAGCAGGCATTGGACTTAGGTTCTTCTATTGGAGGGAATGAGACTTTGTGTTGTTTCCCCTTTAAACAAGCAGTGCAGTTGTCTTCACATTTGAACTCCTTCGTTGGCAACCCTCTTACTAATCCATGGCTTGTCAGTTGATTCATGTTTTTGAGATTAACATGCCCCAGCCTTCTATGCCATAGAGTAGATTCTTGAGGAGAAGCCTTGGAGAATAGGCAAGGATGGCCTTTTAGATCAATTTTCTTGGAAAGATCTAAGGCATATACTCTTCCTGTCCTGTTGGCCTTCAGGAGAGTATATTCATCCAACACCTTGTCAATCAAACTCAGAACTTTGGATGATAGAATCCGACAGTTCTGGCTTGTGAAAAGGGCAACATGGCCTTTATCACACATTTGACTGACACTCAAGAGATTGTACTTGAGATTCTCCACATGGTTAACATCATCAAACCTTATTTCCCCATTGGAAACAAAGCCTTTTCTGATGATGTAACCCTTTGCATCATTGCCAAAGGAAACAAATCCCTTCTTTCTTTGAGAGTAGTCATTAAGAAGAGAGCTGCTTCCTGTCATGTGCATGGATCCTCCACTGTCTACATACCAGATGCTTCTTTGGCATGTTAAAGAACCCTGCAATCATGATAACAAGTTAGTTAGTTTTGGAGACCCAAACCTTTTTGGTTTTGGGTCTGTTCTCATCAACAGATGTAACACTAATTGGTTTGTTATGTGTGACAGTCTGAGGTGAAGGAGATGGTGTAGAAGAGGAACCCTTTGGCTTGGATTTCCTTTTCTGTGGTTTCAACACAAGAGCATCTAATTGGTTGACTCTTCCCATTAGATGTTGAACCATCATCACAAGTTATGTCTGACTTTGTGATAAAGCTTTCAGCTCCTCAGACACAAAAGTGCTTGCTGGTGATGGATTCATATGTTGCACCATCTTCTTTTGAGCAACCTCAGCTGCTTCCTGATTAACCCCATCCTTCTTTTTGGATTTCTTCTTTGACTTTGGGGTTTCAGATTTTGATGTTGCTGGTACAAACTTAGTCTCAAACTCAATCTTCATTACATTCATTTGCTCTTTAATTTTCTCCTTTTGTTTGAGTTTGGAACCCCTTTTGTATCAACAATCATCAGTAAGATGATTGAAGAAACCACATATTTCACATGGCTTCTTCTTCATCTTTGGTTGATCATCTACTAAAGAAGATGAAACTGCTGAAGACTTGTTCTTCAGCTATTTGCTGTCAGTACTTGCAGTTTTCTTCCTTGCAGTACTTGCTTTCCTGACATCCTCTTTAGTAATCTTCAAACCCTTTCTACTGACAGTTTTCTTCTCTTCAGTACTGACAGTAGTTGGGGTTTGAACTTCAGGTGTTATCACTTGCTCTTCAGTACTTTCAGTAAATCTAGAGACAACACCTGAGTTGATCAACTTTTTGATCATGTGACATTCAGCATTTGAACTATCAGCTGTTTTAGCATCAGCTATTTGGTTTTGTGAGGAATGAATGCTAACTTCTACTTTTGATGATGCTGTATCAGATAGTAGGTCACATGATGAGAAGGATTGGTTATTGCTCTCTCCATCAGATTCTACATCTGCTCTGGAAGTATAATCTGTTGGAGGAGCAGTGTGATTATAACCAATGCCAAACTTCACATTGGAAGCTGATTGCTTACTCAAAAGCATTTCAAAACCCTTGCAGGATTGTACCCATCGATCACACTCTACCTGGGTTGCTGCAAGAGTTTCCTTGAGGTCTTTGTACTTCTCTAGAAGTACTTCTTCCCTAGCCTTATCATCTTTGATTTGGCATTTAAGTTTATATATCTCATCATTTTTATCATTAATCACAGCCTCAAATTCAACTTTTCTTTTGGAAATGGTTTGCTCTAGCTTAAAGTTTTTATCAATTAAAGCCACATTTGCCACTCTAATAGAAGCAAATGTTGCTATGCATGAATCAGAACAAAGCTTGGCTTTAGCCTCAGAAGATACCTGTGGTGAAGCATTGGAGGATGACCCATCAGCAGACTCCAGGGCCATGAGAGCAAGGCTACCAAAAGGATGATCACCACCATGTTGACCAGCACCAGGAAACAGTTGTTCATGACCAGATAAATCATCTGGTAAATTGCTCCAGTCAACAACTCCTGGGGTGAAGAAGCTGTGTTGTTGAGGTTGGGTTTGATGATAAGATTGGGAAGGTTGAGGCTCAGGGAGTGCATGTGGTTGCTGAGCAGTGGGTGCTTGAACTTGACTTGGCTGAGGCATGTAGTAGCAGGGGTATGGGTATGGCATATGACCCTGAGGTACAAAGTATGCAGGTGATGCCTGAGCTGGTGATGGATGACCAGAACTGGAGGAATGTTGTCCTCTGTGCTGTGAGCTATTGCTTGGAAAAGTCACAAAGGGTGCAGAGGAGTTAGATCCAGATGATCTACACTCTCTAGCAAAGTGTCCAAGCCTATGGCACTTGTGACACCTCAACTTGCTCTTGTCAAAACCAACTTTGGTTTTGCCAGAGTGACCAGGAAATTTCCTGCCAGTTCTCTTGTAGAACTTTTGAGATCTGATATTTATCATTGCCATTTGACTCAAAATATCCATCTCTTCCAGATCATCATCTGGAATGCCCTTCAAGTCCTCCATCAGAAAGCACAGGTTATCACTGCTACCTCCTGAACTACTATCAACACCAACAAAAGCATGTTCAGAATTGGTAGAGAAATCAATATGCTCATCATAAGAACTCTTTGATGCAGCATATTCTGACTCTTAACCTATCAGTGCAGTATTGCCTGATACAAAGTCATCAGTGAGCTTGCCAGAGGTGGACAACTTCCTTTTCTGCTCTATCTCTCTCTCAAATGTAAGCAGATTCCCATGAAGTTGGGTGAGAGATAGAGTATCCAGATTTGCACTGGAGCGTAGGACAATGGTATAAGTGTCCCATCTCTCAGGTAGGGAACTGAGGAAACGGTTGTTCATCTGACTATTGGAATACTCTTGTTTAACCATTTTCAGCTCAAAAATAAGACAAGAGAATCGCTCAAACTGTTGAGTCAGTGTCTCACCCTTCCTATGAGAGAATGTCTCATATTGTTGGGCGAGGATTTCCCTAGTGTTTGCTAAGACCTCATTGGTTCCTCCGAATTGTTCCTTCAGAGCAACCCAGAGATCATGAGCAGTTTCATGATGCAAAAGCCTTGAATAAATTTCATTTGGAATTGCCATAGCCAGAATTCCATGGGCTTTAGCATCAATTTCGAACAGCTTAAGATCTTCATCCGAATATTGTTCAGGTTTCTTCGGAACCTTCTCATTTGATTCAGGAACGCCCACCATAGGCATGTGTGGTCCATGTACCACTGACTTCCAACAACCAGAACTGTTGACAGACAAGTGATGGAGCATACGACGTTGCCATATGTTATACTCATTCCTCATAAGCATCGGAGGCTTTGTTGAGGAACCAGTATTATGAGGATCATTAGTTGGTGTCGCCATTTCAGTTTTTCAAGCAAATTCAAGGTAAAACAAAACAAATCTAGCTCAAAACCACGAGAACCTCAAGGTTAATGGCCAGAAGCAGCAGAAACTCAATCTCTATAACTAATTCTTGCAAATTGCTAATTCAATCAAACGTAGATAGCAATCGAGCAGTTTCAATGATCAATAGTTAAATCAATCAATGATTAACCTGGCTCTGATAACATTTGAAAGGATCTCAGCCTCTAGTTTGATCAATTAGGTTGTATTCGCAGCGGATTTAGCACGAGAATTAGACAGATAAGCAAGAACACAAATGATTTTGCATGGAACAGTAAAATTATAGAGAGAGAGAACAATTCTGCGAAAAGGTGTTTTTTATTGAATCACACGCTTCGGCAAGGATTACAATTAAGTCATCTCCTTTTATAGGAGAAATGACGTATGCTGATGTCACTTGATAGTGACATCAAACGGTTATTAACCAATTACTGAAAGAACACTAAACTACTGAAGATGTCAAACAGCTTACATCTTCTTACAAAATGCTAAGTGTTCTAACTTATTACAAACTACTGAAGAAAAGAAACTACTAAAAGTATTACAACGACTGAAGAACAAGCTCTTCAGTCGTTTACAACTACTGAACTATAACAGCTGAAGAACAAACTCTTCAGCTGTTGTACAAACTACTGAAAAGAGAAAATACAAACTACTGATAGAGAAAAACCATCACAACAACTGAAGACAACTTCTTCAGCTGTTGTGACAAACTCTGAAGCTTCAGCACTTGGTCTTCAGACTTTGATCTTCAGATGTTTCATCAGCTGATGACTTCAGTAGTTGTCATCAGCTGAAGTCTTCAATCTTTGTCTTCAGACTTTGTGCATCAGTTGTTGATATTCAGTTCTTCAGTTCTTCAGCTTTTGATCTTCAGCACTTGTCCTCAGTACTTGAGATCTTCAGCTGTTGTTCTTCAGATCTTTGATCTTCAGCTGTTGAAGTCTTCAGTCTTTGTCAAACTACTAATGAAGCTTTCAGCAGTTGTTGTGATGTCTTGTGGGACTTAGAGGTTTTTTTGATCTGGCTCATTGGTTCTTTTGGTCCAACATGGTGAAATCCGAGAGACAGTGTACGTCAGCCAACGCAAGGGATTTGAGGATCCATATCATTGGGACAGAGTTTACAAACTCGATAAGGCTTTATACGGGCTTCATCAAGCTCCCAGAGCCTGGTATGAGAAACTCTCGACTCACCTTGTGAAACACGGATTTCGCAGAGGTGTAATTGACTGCACATTGTTCATCAAAGAAAAGGATGGTGATCTGCTAGTTGTTCAGTTTTATGTTGAGACATAATCTTTGGTTCCAAGAACGTGGATTTATGTAAAGAATTTGAACCAGTAATGAAGGCTGAGGTTGAAATGAGTGCCATAGGAGAGATGAATTTCTTTCTCGGGTTACAAGTGGATCAGACACCAAAGGGAATATTTCTACATCAGACCAAGTATGTAGGAGATATTCTCAGTCGGTTTGACATGGTGAATGCTTTCGCAGCTGGAACTCCACTTGCTATAAACCATGATGTAGCACCCGACGAGAATGGTGATCTGGTCGATGCCACCATGTACCGAGGAATGATTGGATCTCTCATGTACCTCACTGCATCAAGACCTGATATCATGTATGCAACATGTCTATGTTCAAGATATCAGGCGAAGCCAGAGGTTAACCATCTGATAGGGGTCAAAAGGATATTCCGTTACTTGAAGGGTACACCAACACTTGGGTTGTGGTATCCTCATGACGATGACTTTGAGCTTACAGCGTATAGCGATTCGGATTATGGCGGCTGCAAAATGAACTACAAGTCCACTTCAGCAGGATGTCAATTTTTTAGGAGAAGATTAGTCATGTGGCAGTGTAAGAAGCAGACATCAGTTGCTCTGTCAACTTGTAAAGCTGAATACGTTGCTGCAGTAAGCTGCTGTTCACAAATCATCTGGATTCAAAAGCAAATGTGGGACTACGGTTTGAAATTCTCTAACACTCCTATTTATGTTGATAATTCTGCTGCTATAGCCGTAACTAAAAATCCGGTCCAACATCCTAAGACCAAACACATCGGAATTAAATATCACTTTATACGTGATTGTTTTGAAAAGAATTTAATCGATGTTGTTAAAATTAATACGGATTTTCAACGCGCTGACTCTACACGAAAGCTTTTGATAAACCAAGATTTTTATATCTGTTAGAGGTCAACGACGTCAAAAAGAAAAGTGAAGTAATTCAGAAGATGAGATTGCCTAGTCCGACACCCGTTTAGTTTTCTTTTATTTTTGTTTATTTTCTTTTATTTTCTTTTATTTTCTTTTATTTTAATTTCCTGTCTTAAAAATCTGAAAACACAAAAAAGATTTTTGGTTTTAGAATTTTAGGGGGAGATTAGTTTAGGTTTCAGTATTTATTTACTCAAAAAAAAAAAAAAACGGGAGGAGGAGTTTCTAGAAATGAGATCGTATCTATGATACTGATTCGATGACTATGGAAAATGATAGTACACAGGAACAAAGAGTTTGGGACTTTAAAATAAGTTAACTGATTATTGATGTAAACTTCAAAGTATAAGGTTGCGAAGTCTAAGCAACATAAAAGGAAAAATGATAGTAAAACTAGCTGCTACTAAGGGAACACGGAGAAAGTATACCTACAGGTTGCTAGATCATTAGATGATATGTCGGTAGATTCAACACAATAGATTAGTAGATCTCGTTGGTAATTTCAATTTTAAACTAAGTTGTTCAACAAGCTGTGGGTTATCATCTTATCCCTGGCTAACACAATCGACCAAGTCCCAATAAGGGGTGACGAGCAAAACTAATGCCACAAAAGTGTATGGTTGACCATAAAATGAGCAAAGCACATAAAAATGAAAAAAACAATCTAGCTGATAACATATGTTGTTAGTGCGATCTGTGCAAAAAGAAAAAATTGCTCAAACAAGAGGATAGGTTGTGTGCCTCTCTGCTGTACGGTGGCACTGACCTGAGGATAATCATAACCTAAATATTCTAGAATTCATTGTTGTTTGCGCCTCTCCACTGTGTGATGGCACTGACCTGAGGCTTTGCTTCTCTTTGAAAGCTCTTAGAACAGTTTCCTCTTGTCACAATACCCGTATACCGCTCAAAAATCTCCTGAGGAATGTTGATTACCATATAAGTGTGGGATCCACACATACTTGTTGAAATAATTAAACCCTAAATAATTACCATCGTGTGTCAAAAATCTGTGTATGGATTTAAGAGGACAAGTATACTGACAATCATCGTGAGCTGCAATTCTTGAAAGTCCAAATCAATGTGGGATCTTATAGAACTAGTATGATTTCCTAAATTTGCTGATGACTCTCGATGAAAACAAGATCCAAATCAAAAGGCTTTGATAAATTGTCCCAAATCATTTGATAAACCTGTATGATTCCATAATGAATCACTCCAGTTATGATCAATGTAACGCAATGTTACCTAGGATTTCAACCTCCCACAAAATTACAAAAATAAGTTTTCATTTTGTTTCTTAATTCTACTTGTTTAATTTGCTTGAATCTTAGTTATTTAGTTTTAAATGTCGGACTATGTAATGGAAATCAATCTGTGAGTTAATCACCAAAATGAGTCACGTCTGAGGTGACAAACTGTTTTAAAGGGTCACGACTGAGGTGATCAAAAGTTTTCAAAGTTAAAATGATCATGTCTGAGATGATCGAATGCTCAAAATGTTTAATCAAAAGTTAAATGGGTTAAAATGTCAAATGGTTATAAAGTCAAAATAATGAGTATGACCCATACGCACGACTGGACCTTGAGTATGGACCAATCGTACGAATGGATCATACTTATGCCCTAGACAGTCGAATGGAGCATAAGTATGAACCATTCACCCGAATGGCTTACAAGATTAAGCCACTCGCCCGAATGGAGCTATGCGAATGAGTCAGTTGCCCGACTGAAACCCAGTCGGCCGACTGAATGTGATCGACTGAACCAGTCACACGACTGAGGTCCAATCGCCCGAATGAACAAAGCAATGGGTCCAGTCGCCTGGTTGAAATCCGATTCAGTATAAATAGAGCCATAGTCGATCGTATAAACTCATCACCCCCTAATCGCCCTAAAATCGCATAGCCTGAAGGGTTTTGAAGATGTTTACCAAAGACATTTAACCATTTAACATGTAAAACGCAGCGGAGTTTATATGAAAAACGTGAGTTTATGTATCATATATATTTGTTAAATCAAAACCCAAAACAAGGATCATTTTATATGGAAGAACACACTATCATAACATATATATATATATATATATATATATATATATATATATATATATATATATATATATATATATATATATATATATATATATATATATATATCAACCACATGAACTACCTTAAGAACCGTGGATTTGGAGGGCTAGATGATGATGTTTGATTGCCAAGACTTCAATGTAAAAGTCCTCAAGATATGATACCCACAAGCTTCTTCAAACACCCACTTGCTAGGTTGTGTGACACCAACTTGAAAACCCTCTTCACAATCGATTTTTCCAGCCAAGAACACTTGATTCAAAGCTGAAAATTCAGCTTTGTTTTAGCTCTAGAAACCGATTTCTAGAGAGATGTTAGAGAGAATTCTTTTGCTCTTGTGTGTGTGAGAGAAAAGTGTGTTGATAGAAGAGTGTTCAAGTGTAGTTATGTTGCATGAACCAAGAACTAATCAAATGAGTTCCCAAGCCCCAAGGGGCGGCCGAAATTGGGGTCCCACTTGTGGGTTTCCCTCCCATTTGAATTTTTTAAAAAGATACACTCTTGCACTTTAATTTTATAAAATTAAAACCCTTTTAATTTTATAAAATATACCACACTTTTGTTTGATATTACATAACCAACTTAAATAATAAAACACTAATTTCTCATGAACAAATTATCCATATAATGTTGTTAATTTACAAAAGCAATGATTTAGAAAACCGGTTTCTAAATTGGTGCTAATATTTATTTGTGTGATCTTATCAATGAATAAATATTTATCGGTGTTTGTTTGGCTTGTTATTGGGTATGACCTGACTTGGATCATATCACATTTGCCACATCAATTTAATATGTATCTTGGGCAGATCAATTCCTTCAATCTCCCACTTGCACAAGATTCATAGAAGATTGATGCAAGTAGCAAATAACGCCTAGCAACGGTTTGCTACCCCTAATGTATATGAATAAGTGCCATTCAATAACATCATCCTTTTCAAGTACCTTACTTGAATACGATTTAGGTGAATCAATCATTTATCCTTTTGTTACAGATGTCATGTTAAATCCCAGAGACACAGAATTGTTATTCTCCATTGATTTAACTTTAACAGGCCTTAGACATCTAACTCTCAACGAATAAGAGGAACAAATTCCATCTTGACTACATACGTCTCTCACAATCACCTTATATCATACCTGAACTCAGCCTTATGTACTGCCAATCTTTCAGAACATCAAAGTACTAAGTCAAAGTACAACACTTGGTGATTTTCAAGACCCAATATGTATCTCAGGTCTGAGCATACAATGATATTCGCCTTTACTCAATATCTCTTATGACTAATCACAAAGATTCCATGCAGAAATAATTGAGAGCGGGTCAGTCCAATATCTATATCCCATAGATATCAATGAACCTTGGTAGCAACCTCTTGCTCTATATTCATACCTTAAGAATATCAACCAATCCAAGATCATTATAGTCTTACATTCATAGTTGTTCCCACAAGTATGATCGACTACGGATGTTTAGAATAACTTACTTATTCATGGATTTAAACATGCTAAAATAGAAGAACAAATGAAAAATTATAACCATATAATTAAGTCAAATAACATAAGTTCCAATATCCAAATACAAAATTTGATCAAGTCCAATCACTAGAATATCGAAGTCCTAAGGCACAAGTATGACTTTCATGCTTTGACCTATCTAGGAGCTTCGTGAATGGATCCGTAATGTTTTGATCGGTGTGAACTTTGTGAATACATATCTTTCCCTTTTCAACTTTATCCCTTATGTAGTTGAATCTCCGTTCAATGTGCCGAGTCTTTTGATGAGCACGAGGTTCCTTGATTTGAGCAATCGCACCCTTGTTATCACAAAAGATCTCTAGGGGGTCTTGAATGGTAGCAACAACCCCTAGATCAGCAATGAACTTCCTAAGCGACGCAAATTCTTGAGCTGCCAATGAAGCGGCGATGTATTCTGATTCTGTTATAGATAGTGCCACTACATCTTGCTTTGAGCTCTTCCAAGAGACCGCTCCTCCATTCGTAATGAAGACATATCCCGACTGTGATCGAGAGTCATCTCGATTAGTTTGGAAGCTCGCATCCGTGTAACCCTTTACAATGAGCACCTCCTCACCAGATCCATATATTAAGAACATATCCTTAGTGTTTCTAAGGTATTTCAAAATACTCTTAACAGCCATCCAATGACTATTACCAGGATTCTGTTGATATCTACTTGTCATGCTTAGAGCACATGACACGTCCGGCCTAGTACATATCATTACATACATGATGGATCCTATAGCAGATGCTTATGGGACTCCATTCATTCTTTCTTGTTCAACCTTTGAACTAGGGCATTGAGATGAGCTCAATATATTCCCCTTTTGAATAGGTACCAAGCCTTTCTTAGAATTCTTCATCTTGAACCTTTTCAAGGTCTTTTCAATGTATGCACTTTGGTTTAAACCTATCAGCCGTCTTGATCTATCCCTATAGATCTTTATTCCCAAAATATAGGCGGCTTCACCAAGATCCTTAATAGAAAAACAGCTTCTAAGCCAGGCTTTTACACCTTCCAAGGTTGGAATGTCGTTTCCAAGTAGTAAAATGTCATCGACATATAATACAAGGAAAGTAATAGTGCTCCCACTAGCTTTCTTATATACACAAGCTTCATCAGCGTTTTGGATGAAGCCAAATTTCTTTACTTCATCATCAAAACAGTTATTCTAACTTCTTGACGCTTGTTTCAATCCATAGATTGACTTCTTTAACTTGCATACCTTGTTAGGATGTTTTGGATCGATAAAACCTTCAGGTTGTTTCATATGGACATCTTCCTCAAGATATCCATTAAGGAAAGCGGTTTTGACATCCATTTGCCAAATCTCATAGTCATAATATGCTCCTATGGCAAACAATATCCTGATAGACTTTAGCATTGCCACAGGCGAGAAAGTTTCATCATAATCAACCCCTTGAGTTTGAGTGAAACCTTTCGCTACAAGTCTAGCTTTATAAGTATCCAAGTTTCCATGCATATCGGTTTTCTTCTTGAAAACCCACTTACTTCCAACTATCTTGGACTTAAGAGGTGGTGTAACCAATTCCCAAACTTGGTTATCATACATGGACTGCATCTCAACGTTCATGGCTTCTTGCCATTTGTCAAAATCAGGTTTTGACATTGCATCATGGTATGTGGTTGGTTCATCCGAATCTACCACATAGCATCCATCCATGAAAAATCCATATCTCTCAGGAGGAACACTAATTCTACCAGATCTGCGAACGTTTTGTGTATCTTGATCATCCATATGATCATTCTCAACATCCTCATGTTGATTGCTAGTATCAACCAATTGTGTATTGTCTTGTGAATCTTGAACCTCTTCAAGTTCCACTGCTCTTCCACTAGTTTCTTCAGAAAGGAACTTAGTTTCCAAGAACTCTGCCTTTCGAGTAATAAACACTTTCTGCTCTGTCGGATCATAGAAATAATATCCAATACAATCTCTAGGATATCCAATGAAGATACACTTTGTGGATCGGGCTTCCAGTTTGTTTTGAGTGTATTGCTTAGGATAAGCCTCACACCCCCAAACTTTTAAATATGATAATGATGGAACCCTCCATGCCATACTTCAAAAGGTGTCCTTTCCACTTTCTTGGTTGGGGCCATATTTAAAATACGAGCCACGGAGAGCAACACGAAACCCCAAAATGATAGAGGTAGTGTACTTTTAGCCATCATAGATCGAACCATATCCAATAGAGTCCGATTCCTCCTCTTAGACACACTATTATGTTGTGGTGTTCCAGGTGGAGTAAGTTGTGAGACAATCCCACAACTTATAAGATACTCTTGAAATTCACTACTTAGGTATTCACCTCCTCTATCTGTACAAAGAATCTTGACCGTTTTGTTGAGTTGATTTTCTACTTCATTCTTGAAGTTTTTGAACATTTCAAAAGATTCATGTTTGTGTCTTAACAAGTACATATACCCATAACGACTATAGTCATCGGTAAAGGTAATGAAGTATCTTTCACCATTCCTAGTTATTGGTTTAAAAGGTCCACATACATCCGAATGTATGCTCCCTAATAAATCTTTTGCCCTTTCATTAGTCCCACTAAAAGGGGCCTTTGTCATTTTACCTTGTAAACAAGACTCGCATACATCAAATGAATCATCTTCATTAGTTTTCAAAAGACCATTCTTTTGGAGTTTTTGCATACGATTCTTGTTTATGTGACCAAGGCGACAATGCCAAAGATAGGAATCACTCAAATCTAATTTGAGCCTTTTGGTGGTTGCTTGGTACATTGAGCTATCATATGTTGTGTTATCATGAACCAATTCATAAATACCATTACAAGGTATAGCCTTAAAATAAAACACATGATTTAAAGAAACATGAATATCATTGTCAACAAACTTGAAATCATAATTATATTGTCTTAAACGGGAAACAGAAATAATGTTCCTAGTCAAACTAGGAGCATACAAAACATTCTTTAAAATAACTTCCAAACCACTTGGAAGCTTCAAAATGTAGTCTTCTTGGGTTTCCACATGAACCTTTGCACCATTGCCCATAAAGAGACTAATTTCCCCTTTTTCATAATGCTCACTTCTTATGAACCCCTGCAACAAATTGCAAATATGAGTTCCACATCCGGTATCCAATACCCATGTGTTAGAAGAAATAACATTTAACTCAACATGTATCATAAAGATTGTACCTGAGGTTTCCCCGCGTCCCTCTTCGATCTCAACTCTTTGAGATAGACTGGACAATTGCGTTTCCAATGGCTTACCTCACCACACTCAAAACACTGGTCATCATGAGCAACCTTTTGCTTCTTTTCTTTCGGTTTGGGCGGTTCCACTTTAGATTTACCCTTACCCTTCCCCTTGACGCGCCCCTTCCCTTTGGCAACACTTGGCCTAGGGTCGGGGAGGTGCCTCTTCCTACTACCTCCTTCATTGATCGTAAGGACCGGTAGAACCTTCCTACCCATGCCCGCCTCTGCCGTTTTGAGCATTGAATGAAGCTCACCAATGCTCTTGTCCCATCCATTCATGTTATAGTTCGTAACAAAAGCTATCAAACTTTTTGGATAGGGAGTTAGGATCAAATCCGTTGCCAACTTATTGGACACATGACAGTTAAGCCTTTCAAGGCGATCAATGTGGCTCTTCATCTTAAGAACATAAGATGATACTGATTGGGTCTCGTCCATCCGACATGCATGCAGTGCTCGAACCGTTTCGAAGCGCTCCACCCTTGATTGTTGTTGGAACATTTCCTTCAACTGGGTGATCATGTCATAGGCATTGTGGTTCTCAAAGTCCTTTTGCAAATCGGGAATCATACTCGCTAGCATGAGACATGAGACTTGCACAGAGTCCTCGGTGTAGTTGACCCACTCGGTAAAGGCCTCTACGTCATTCTCGTCGGGTTGATCGGGAATGGGATCGTCTAACACATAGGACTTCTTTTCTTGCTTGAGAACGATTCTCAAGTTTCGGTACCAATCCATGAAGTTCCCATGGTTTAGACGTTCCTTTTCAAGGATGGTTCTTAGTGATAGGTTATGGACGGTCGGGATTGCATTGTTGTTGTTAGCCATCTACAATTTTACAAAGTTCAATTTTTAGTATTTTGATATCAAAGCATTTTAATTATAATACCCTTTTATCTCTCATAGACAATTAATAATTAAAATCTAGAATCCAACGTTACATTTAAATATCGGTTAGGTGACCTTTATCCCTTTATTTAAATTAACAAGGTAGTCAACGTTTGAAAATTGTAACCTATTATAATTTCTACTAATATGGGATCGTTTTAAACATCTTATGTTTTGTTTGGCATGTTTATCCCATCAACACCGTTTGTACGTCATGCTTCGGTGATCCTAATGCATGATTTCCAAATCAAGTCGTCCTATTTAGACATACGTGTGATTTTACATATATAAGTGGTTAGGTGACCTTTATCCCACTAATATGGTAATTTCACCTCAACTTCACAAGTTTTTATATTTATGGTTAGGTGATCTTTATTCCATAAATAAGTTACAAGTGAATTGAGTGTTGTTTAAAAGGATGGTGTTAAACTTGTTTTGAAAAGAGTTTTTGTAGTTTCTAAAATTCTAGTTTTTTTAGAAAAGTCCTATTATACCATACAACTTGTATGCATTCAAATGCATGGTATTATTTGAAAAACTATTTTCAAGGTTCCTTTTAATAAAACCCATTTTTATTAAATCATTAGCCCTTAATAAACACATTTTATTAATTCCTTTAATGATGATAAAGAACCATTTTTATACTTGATTTATCATAGTTGTCTAACTTGTTTATCTATTTTCATTTAAAATGTTAAACACAACCAAACAACCAAATAATCGACCAAACATAAAAAATAATAAGTGCATAACCATAGCCAACTATTTTGATCACACTTGCTTGCCATAACAAGTGTGTCAAGTGGTCATTTCCAGGGTAAAACATGACACAATGGTGTGTTGATGAACTCCCACTTGAACTTGCATCGAAATGCTTCAAGTATGCCTTTTGTGTTGTGATTCCACCACCATCTTTAGGCACCTTCTTTGTCTTACAAACCAGCCCCAAAATCCTTGTTACATAGAAAAAGTCCTAATACATTTTTTCTAGTAAAATAAAGTGCAAGCTAATCTACTTATTACATACCAAATGAAACAAATAAATTACATAGCCTTTATTACACTCAAATGAATCACAACCACAAATAATCAAACACAAGGTCATGGCTAGGTTTTATGCACTTAAAACACATCCAAATATGTATATATATCTTTTCGAATTTGGCAGCCCCTTTTGAACCCAAGTTCTTGGCCAACATAAACCAAGAACAAGTGGGTTTTTGTCCAAACAAACAAACCATCTCATGATTTTAATTTTTCAAGATCCTTACATGCATATAAAGTAATATCTTGAAAAACAAAGGGACATCCATTAGAGAAATTTAGCCCACTTTTTATAAAAAAAAGGACCTGAAAATTTCAATATTTGAAGCATGTATCCATATAACCGGTCTTGATGCCATTGAAGGGTTTTGAAGATGTTCACCAAAGACATATTAACCATTTAACATGTAAAACGCAGCGGAGTTTATATGAAAAACATGAGTTTATGTATCATATACATTTGTTAAATCAAAACCCAAAACAAGGAACATTTTATATGGAAGAACACACTATCATAACATATATATATCAACCACATGAACTACCTTTAGAACCGTGGATTTGGAGGGCTAGATGATGATGTTTGATTGCCAAGACTTCAATGTAGAAGTCCTCAAGAGATGATACCCACAAGCTTCTTCAAACACCCACTTGCTAGGTTGTGTGACACTAACTTGAAAACCCTCTTCACAATCGATTTTTAAAGCCAAGAACACTTGATTCAAAGCTGAAAATTCAGCTTTGTTTCAGCTCTAGAAACCGATTTCTAGAGAGATGTTAGAGAGAATTCTTTTGCTCTTGTGTTTGTGAGAGAAAAGTGTGTTGATAGAAGAGTGTTCAAGTGTAGTTATGTTGCATGAACCAAGAACTAATCAAATGAGTTCCCAAGCCTTAAGGGGCGGCCTTAATTGGGGTCCCACTTGTGGGTTTCCCTCCCATTTGAATTTTTATAAAAAGATACACTCTTGCACTTTAATTTTATAAAATTAAAACCCTTTTAATTTTATAAAATATAATACACTTTTGTTTGATATTACTTAACCAACTTAAATAATAAAACAACTAATTTTTCATGAACAAATTATCCACATAATGTTGTTCATTTACAAAAGCAATGATTTAGAAAACCCGGTTTCTAAATTGGTGCTAATATTTATTTGTGTGATCTTTTCAACGAATAAATATTTATCGATGTCTGTTTGTCTTGTTATTGGGTATGACCCGACTTGGATCATATCACATTAGCCATATCAATTTAATATGTATCTTGGGCAGATCAATTCCTTCATAGCCTACCGTTACTCTGCCAAAATTTCATCTGACCGAACTTGACACCCTATTTCGATATTCTGACGATCTCTGTTGTTTATACAGGTATAATGCGGTGCAACCTATCCAAAATTCCACCGATTTGACTTCAAAATCAAGAAATTTGGCCCTAAATAGACCCAATACTGAAATAGGACAAATAACCTAACTAAACTAAGTAAAATGTTGAAATCAAAGTTATTAGGTTGTTGGTCTATTGATTGGGAGTCTAATGAACCAAAACACGACATCTAGTCTTAAGAATTGGTCAAAATTCAAATTTCAGTCGACCGAACAGTGGGTCATGCGATTGGACACCCGGATGAGCTACAATCGCACGACTGAGTTGGACGATTGAGCTAATCGGCCGAATGTTTGATACGAATGAGCTCAGTCGGCCGACTGAACCAATCGCAGGCTCAGTCATCCGATTGAACTCAGTCTCATGATTCAATCACCCAAATGTATTCAGTCGCATGATAGGTTAACCAACTGAACTCAGTCTCATGGTTCAATTGAATGATTGAACAAGACTGAGCTCAACCAGGTTAATTTGAACTGATTTTTGTTATGTGATAATTTAACGTGTATGCTCCGTGTGTTACAGATTGATGGCTGACAGGTGGACCATAAACACCAAGCATAACATTTGTGCTCACCTGGACGCCACAACTTGGAACGGTGCCGAGTTTGCTGGGATCATAGCCTTCCTTCAGAGATCCTAGATCCACAGAGCTATATCTACACTATGCACCCCCTACAGGTCTATACAGCAGTCCTTCTAGGAGGGGGCATCGGTTGACCGATCTCAGGAGCCCTACTGCATCAGGAGCACTATCTTTGGGCAGGCTATCGAGGTGACTGCTGAGGATATTCGATGAGTACTCGATCTGGGTGACGATGCAGATCACCCGACCAGGCTACACCCTCTGACGGTGAGAGGGTGCTTCCTCATGATGAAGTAGTGGTGTACAAACCGGGTTTGGGGCCCAAACCGGTTCGGGTTCCAAACCGAAACTGGTTTGGTCAAAGATGGTCAAAATCGGTTTGGGTCCAAACCGGTTCGGGTTGGAACCGGTTCCAAAACCTAAAAACCCAACCCTATCAAACCGGTTTGGGTCGGTTTGGAAACCGGTTCGGGCCCAAACCGGTTCGACCCAAACCGGTTTTTTTAAGGAAAATTTGGATTTTTTTATATTCAAAGAAAATTTTAAACTTTTAATTAAAACATTTAAAACATAAAACAATTTATATAATTTAAACAATTTATAACATTTATAAACATATATAAACATTTAAACAAATTAAAATATTTAAACAATTTAAAACATTTACAAACATATATAATTTTAAACACTAGAAAAAGTATATAAAACATTTATAAAATTTAAAAACTAAACATTTATAAAAACCGGTTTGGGACCGGTTTGAAAATCAATTTGGAACCGGGTTTAAAAACCGGTTTGGGACCGGTTTGAAAATCGGTTTGGAACCGGTTCGGTTCAAAAACCGGTTTTACTTTCGAAATTGGAAACTGGGGGAGGAACCGGTGGTTCGGGTCGGTTTCAAACCGGTTTGGGCCAAACCGGTTTGGGCCCTAAACCGATTTTGGTTTTTCCGGCCGAACCGGTTACCGAACCGGTTTTTTTGACCACCTCTAGGATGAAGTACACTGGGGACATAAATGCTGGGGTGCTTAACAAAAGCAACCTCTATCCCCAGTTTAAGTACTTGGCGCATGTGATACTGAAGTGCATGGCGTCGAGGTGGGGTGGGTTTGATGACCTTTCAGACCAGATTCAGAATGCCTTCGTCGCACTGGTTCTGAACCACCCCTTCAGTTTCTCCAGTATGATCTTTTCCTATCTGATAGAGAATCTGGAGGCTAAGGGCAAAAAGGGTTTTTGCATGTACCCTAGGTTTCTCCAGCTGATTATTGATGAGAAGCTACCCTCTCTGCCTAAGGAGAGCCAAGATACGGTGACACTCGAGGTGATGGACGCCACAACCTTGGGACACATGAAGGTCTACAGGGGGAAGAAAGTCAAACCCCCTGTGAAGAGACTCTTCAGGCATCTGGCCAGGCTGATTACATGGTGCCGGCTAGGCGAAAGAGGCGCCATGAGGAGAGTGACTCAGATGTTGAGCAAATTGTTCTTCCATCTGATGACTCGGATGATGATGACAGTGGCGATGGTGGAGACAAGGGCCCCACTCCATTCAGGGCCACCACCACTCAGGGAGAAGCTGACATAGTTGGGTTCCATCAGGATTTCAGACTTGGTGAGGAGGAGGAGAGTGATGATGAGCCGTTAACGAGAAGGGTGGGGAGCAGGGTGGTTGCCACCGAACATGGAATGGAGGCGGCTTGAGGACGCCAAGCTGCGTCTGGGGAGACTACTACAGATCCTACTTATACCCCAGACCAGCCCAACATCTGAGGGGGAGCATCCTCCTCGAGGGGCTCGAGGAAGAAGAGGATGGCTCAGCCCCATGGGATGAAGCCAAAAAGACAAAGGTCGACCCTGATTTCTACCTCCACCACCACTGCCACCATATCTACCACCACCATTCACTCACCCACTACCCCAACTACCACCACTACTCCTACCACCTCAACCACCATCACTACCACACCCATTCCACCACCCATCTACACCACTTCCACCACCACTACAGCTCACCCGTCTCCATCCCCTCATATACCACCTCCCATATTCACCACAGCCACCGCTACCACCACCATCCACCCAGCCGGACCATCATCCCACCCATCATTCACTACAGGATCATCTCTGCCCCCTATTAGGGTAGAGGAACAGTTATCAGCACTTAACAGAATGGTGCTGAAGCTGTTGGCAGCTGATGAGGAAAGAGCTGCACAAATCCGACAGCTTGTGAATCAAAACACTGCCCAAGCACAACAGTTATCTCAGCAGGCTCAGCTGATTGAGGAGCAGGCTCAGCAATTGGCTGCTCAGAGTATAGAGATTACCCAACTCAAGGAACAGAACGTGTTATCTTCTAAGAAGATTGAGGAGTTGGAGGATGCCAAGAGGACCATCCTGCTCAAGCTCAAGGGCTCAAAGGATGAGTCTCTGAAGATCGGAGAGGGAGATGGTGATGATGGTGATGATGATGATAGTGATGATGATGATGATGATGGTGATGATGAAGGTGAAGATACAGAGGGAGGTGATGACGCAGATGGCGGAGATGATGAAGAAGAAGGGGATCGATCTGCTTCGGGTGCCCAAGAGGAAAGTGAGAGGCGAAGCAAAAAGTATCAAGACCAGAGAGCCTCATCCTCTGCACCACCCTCTTCTCCGACTGAAGAAGCTCCTGACATGATCAAGGACAAAAGTAAAGATTAGATGTTTATTTATTTATGAACGCTTTGTACTTGAAATCATGTATTAATGTCATGTAATTAAGGTTTATATATTGTTATTCAATGTTTGATTGTCTTGATTAATTACTAACTATTGATGTGTTTTCATGTGTAATTCAAGCAGATCAAACATCTCAGCAAGACGAATTCGATGTTGCTCCCCTACAGTACATCAAGCCTCAATTAACTATGATATTTGATTTGCAAGGGATTGTCAGGATGTCTGTGAGTTATACTCCCGAAGAAGGAGAAATAATTCACGACCTTACTGATGAGCAACTTGCTGAGATGTTCCGGTTCAACCCGGATGAGATTGTCAAGGATGCTCCAACCTTTGATGTGGCTACTGACGATGAGCATAACGACGTGGATGAAATAGAAATTGAGGACGTTACAGCCCAGCATTATCCAGAGTACACTGACCGAGAGGGAAATGTGGTTCCCGATTTGGGAAGTACTCTCGGCAGTGATATATTGGAAAAGCTGAATCAAATGGAAAAGGAAGCAGGAACATCAACAAGCCAAGCCCAAGCCTCGGCCGCCGATGTGGACATCAGAAAGGCTGAATGGGCGGCTTGTTTTGCAGAGATCCGAGCCCAGCGCGCTGCACCAAAGCCAAGTACCTACACCAAGCTCTACAAAGTGAAGAAGCATCTCAAGGTGTCAGGGAAGATAATAGCATGGGCATACTTTGAGGATCTAAGTATGTATGTAGTGAAGAGGGAGAGGGGAATAGAGTACTTTAGATTTCCATATGATCTAAAGACTCTTCCTAGTTTTGAGCTCAACCAGTTGGCACGCCTAAAGCTGCTATATGCCGATCGAAAGAAGATGTCAGGCTGGTTCGAGGCTGCGTTGAAAAGAGAGTACCGCACCAGGTGGGTTAACTTCAAACCTCAACAACCGACGAGGTATATCAAAAGGTCTGAAGTTAATCCCATTATTGGAAGGCCGACAGTTGTCTTCAAATGGCGACCTCCACGCATGATGTCACGTATCCCTTTGAGGGAGATGCCTCAAGACTTTACACCCCATTTTAAATGGTGGTATTATGACTGGCATACAGGAGAAGCCATCATTGTTTTGGATAGACAGGGGACGTTGGAGACAGTAAGGGTGTTTGACCTATTGTGGCTCACAAACTTGTCAGCAGCTGATATATATACGCTGTACAAGTGGCTACTATTTTTTGATACACAGGATATCATGCAAGCACTTCAGTTTCAACATGTTATACGCTTATGCTTCACACTTTATATTCATGCTGGGGTTTCAAAGGAAGAAAAAGTCAAGAGACATGCAGAGTTTACAAAGGAAGTCAAAGAATAGGTAGAACTAGGTCCACGGGGGAGTTTGTTGGTACACATATCCCTAGTTCTAGTTCTAGTGTGCTTAAATGTAAATGACTTTCATTTTGTTACACTGATGTAATCGTTTAATATTTATAATAAAAGACTCTTGATTTAATGAATATGTGTTATTGAATGTATATAAATGAAATACATTGTGTAGTTGATGCTTATAATGTTTAATGTTTCATTGTTTATTGTATGATAACACATATTGAGCTAACTATATAGGTTTGTCAAGTATATGAAGTTCTCATGCGAATGGACCATGCTAATGGACCATACGCATGAACAACTTCATGCGAATGACTCAATTGCATGACTGAACCAGGAGACTGGACCAGTCATATGATTGTAACATAAGATTGGCTCAGTCGCACGACTGAACACTCAATCATGCGAATAGATCAACCGCATGGCTCAATCGCACGATTGAACCATACTTGTGGTTCAGTCGCCCGAATGAGAAACACTAACCTATAAATACCACTTAAATCATGAAAAACATAACAC
>CM044005.1:48259067-48276567 GCA_024085815.1 Flaveria linearis
CAACTTTAAACAACATACATACAACCTAACTAACATGTTAACAACATCAAAACATCAAAAGTTCAGCACTATGAACCCAATTTTGCAGCCTAGGGTTCGGCCAAGTCAAGAATCCCACAAAAAACAACAAAACTAACCTTCAATTCACGTGTATACTTGTTAAGGAAGGTCCAAATCGCATTCTAGTGCTTGAAATCAATCAAAACTGTGAAGGATTGATGGTTCTTGGGTGGAATTCACAGAAAGAATGAGATGGGGGCTGCAGGTCGTGATTTTGGGTGTTTGGGTGGGGGTTTGGGGTGTTTTGTTTTAACTAATTTACAAGAATACCTCCCTCTAAAACTTGCATTTTGTATTTTTATAAAAATTAAGTTTTTAACTCTTTGTAATGTGTTTTTAACTTAACAATATAAACATATAAACTAATGGTAACCCTTAGATATTTTATTTTGTAAAAACACAAGACATACGAATTAACACACGCGTTTCCGTGTTACGCGATAAAATTCCCGAATAGTCTTTAAATCGTGTAAACACATAAGCATAACACAATAATCATCTAATCGTGATAGGAGGCAAACATATCACAGTCAGCTTCAATTGTGAAATCACTATGTATTAATATTCATTTGTTAATGGACTAGCTATCTATTACAATACACATGCTTATATATATCACTATTGTTAAACTGTTATGTTTATACGCAAACTCTTGAACTCACCAACCATTGTGTTGACTTTTTGTATGCTATTCTCAGGTCGTTAATCTGGATTGCCAGTAGGAGCACTGCATGAGTCAAGCATGCATCCTGATACTTTAACAATGATACATTTGCTTATATTTACATTTTGGGTTTTTAAACAGTTGGATGGGGCATGTTTTGCCATGTTACATATTTTTACATTTGGTTTGTTTTATTTACAATACGCTTCCGCATGATTTTTAAAGTTTGAACTCTGGTTTGGTTTATGTTAGACGTAGCATATAGAGTCGTTCCGAGTAACTATTGATTGTGATCCTGGTTTGTTCACACGCCTCGCGGTAAAACTCCGCACGTGGATTTTGAGGGTGTGACAGATTGGTATCAGAGCCATTGGTTATAGAGAACTAGGTTGCATACATACTAGACTATAACCGCACACAGTTAGTTAGTTACTTGTTCCTGATTTTTCTACTGTATACTTATTGGCATACACAAATCACACTCTCTACAGCATGGCATCTTCATCGAGAGCACCTGGTAAACGACCAGCATCGCCCACCCGATCAGAGTCCCCACCTCCGGGACCAGTACCCGACGATGGACTTGACTGGCATCGTTTGGACTACCCATGAGGTGAGTTCGACTGGGATCAACCGTTTGTGCCACCTGAACACGACCCTCCACGAGACTGGAGTTTCTACCCTGAGTTCGTAGATCACCTCATGTATAGGGAACGTGTACCAACACCGAGACCCAGAACTAGGACCAATACCGAGCAATCATTACCTTCACTTCCACGGATAGTACAGTCCAATGAGCAGGTGATTGCTGCATTGGTGGCAGCACTGGACACGGAACAACACCGGGTCCGACGACTCACGAGCGATGTCTGTACACTACAGCACGAGGTGTACACGCTATGACACTAGCTGGATGCACTCGAGGAGCATCATGCTAAGACCTTGGAGGGGTGTTACCAAATGCGGGACGGCTACCAGACACTTAGTGGACGCATGACTGCACGAGAGCAGCGCGACGAAACAGCCGACAACAGGATTGCTGCTTTAGGAGCTCAATTGGCGGCGCTTCAGATCGCCATAGCTCCTGCTCCTGTGGAGGCCCCCGAGGAGGAGGAGAACCTGAGGAAGAACCTCTAGAGATGGATGATGACGGTGACGGTTCAGACATAGTTGATTGATTCTATTCTATTTCCTTTAAACGATTTGGACTATGTAACGTTTCTTTATTTTGGAACCTATGTGGGAAGAGTTGTTTCCCCACCCGAACAACAAACTCAAATTTTGACATTGATAAATAATTTGTGACTCATTTGCAAATTTATTTACCTTTGGTTATTATTTTTGTTATAAATGTTGTGGTGATGACGAATTCATTAGTTTCTTATTGTTTACTATACTTCAATGACTAACCTCAAATAGCGGCTTTGTTCGATTGATTCATTACTCATTATTGTATTTGTGAATGTAAAGTGAATAATGGACTCCCGAGGACGTGGACGTGGTCGAGGACGTGGGCGCGGACTTGGACGAGGCGCCGGTGACCAAGGCCCCGGTACTATTAATATGACCCCTGCGGAATTGGCTGCTCTAATAAATGCACAAGTCCAGGCAGCGGTAGCTGCTGCCCAAGTAGGACAGGCCGCAGCAGGACCGACAGCGTGTACCTGCAAGTCCTTCATGGACTGTAAGCCACACACCTACAGTGGAACCGAGGGAGCTGTAGGGTTGGTAAGATGGTTTAAGAAGACGGAGTCCGAGTTCTCAAAGTGTAACTGTCCACCTGCTAACCAGGTGAAATATGCTACTGGAACGTTGGATGGTGCTGCATTGTCCTGGTGGAACGCTCAAGTGCAGATGCTAGGGCAAGCCATGGCAAATGAACTCCCTTGGAATGAGTTTAAAGATATGATGACCGAGGAGTACTGTCCTCGAAGCGAAGTACAAAAACTGGAAATGGAATTCTGGCAGCTGAAGATGCAAGGTTCAGAAATTGAGGCTTATACCACGAGAACTCATGAGCTGGCCACCCTATGTCCAGCGATGGTGAACGAGATGCACAAGCGAGTGGAACACTACATTCGGGGATTGGTGCCAGAGATTAGGAGTATGGTGACTTCTCGGGCTCATCGAAGACGATGAGTCCAAACAGGGTGTGCTTGTGACACCCTACACATATCCCACATCAGCCGTGGACAGGAGAGATTCCTAGTTCATAAGGAATGTCTGGCCTCTAATATCAACAACATGTTTTGGGCGTATTGGCTGTGGATGAGAGAAGAAAAACACAGTTAAGCGTGCTCAGGTGGGAGCAATCCAGGGATGGGTGACCTCCCTGGGAAGTTTTCACCCGGCCAACCAAAAGCAAATCCGTGAGCTCCTCATGGGCGAAGCGGACAATATTGTTGGTGTGAGAGGCCGGGTGTGAAAGAATGGTATTAGAGCCACTCCTGTACCGTTCGGGGTGTGGGACATACCTCACTAAGGATGGTGACTTCTCAGGCTCATCGAGGACGATGAGTCCAAACAGGGGGTGCTTGTGACACCCTACACATATCCCACATCGGCCGTGGACAGGAGAGATTCCTAGTTCATAAAGAATGTCTGGCCTCTAATATCAACAATGCGTTTTGGGCGTATTGGTTGTGGATGAGAGGAGAACTCCACAGTTAAGCGTGCTCAGGTGGGAGCAATCCAGTGATGGGTGACCTCCCTGGGAAGTTTTCACCCGGGCAACCAAAAGCAAATCCGTGAGCTCCTCGTGGGCGAAGCGGACAATATTGTTGGTGTGAGAGGCCGGGTGTGACATATACGTATACGTATATATACGTATGTTTACGTATACGTATATATATGTATGTATACGTATACGCATATATACGTATGTATACGTATACGTATATATGCGTATGTATACGTATACGTATATATACATATACGTATATATACGTATATATACGTATATATACATATATACATATACGTATATATACGTATATATACATATATACATATACGTATATATACGTATATATACATATACGTATATATACGTATATATACATATACGTATATATACATATATGTACATATACGTATATATACTTATATATAGATATATGTATATATACGTATACATACTTATATATAGATATATGTATATACATATATCTATATATACGTATACATACTTATATATAGATATATGTATATATACATATATCTATATATACGTATATATATATATATATATATATATATATATATATCTATATATATATATATATATATATATATATATATATATATATATATATATATATATATATATATATATATATATATATGTAAGGCCCCGTTCCCGGGACGCTTACAGCTGGTCAATCATCGCACTTAAAACATATAATTATAATAACCTTACTAGAATCATGCAGCGGAAACACTTTAAACAAACATTTCATTTCCTTTAAATAAACACTTTTGCAAAATAATACATCGTTCATTACAAAATATCGTTCGATCGTATTACAATGCAAAAAAATTATACAAAAGAATGCCATCCCAAAATGAGCTGAGTAGCCGCCCCTTGCCATACTCATCAACGTTACCTGCCAACTGGAAAGCCATAAAAAGTCAGCATTGCTGAGTGAGTTCTAGTTTTATAAAACATTATATTACCTTGCATTCGTTAAAACATTTTCTTTACTATCACACGTTATCACACATCATACGTACATCAAGGTAATAGTTATTATCTTCATCATTGTTCGTTTCGTACATTTCGTACTTATCACACTTTTCGTACATCATTTATTATTTTTCACTTCTATCTAGATCCTGTCAAGCTTTACTCTTCTCATGGCACGCAGCCACGATTTCTGAGGTTGAATGACAAGGATCCCGTTTCGTACTTTATTATTATATTTTGTTAACGTTCATTTCATGCTTTGTCTCTTCGTTCATTTCATACTTCATCATCTCGCTTGTTTCATACTAATTCTAGATCCTGTCAGGCTTTTCCCCCCCATCACTGTCCGAAACCGCCATTCCGAGCACAAAGCTATTTTACTAATTGGCATGAAGCCCGTGGCCCGAAGCCACCATTCTAGCACAAACCCTATTGGCATAAAGCCCGTGGTCCGAAACCACCATTTCGGGAATGAAGCCTCATTTCTAATTGGCACTGTAACACCCGGTTATTCATCTATTTTGAAGACGACGAAAGAAGAGAAGAAATAAAGTCCAAAGTCGAGGGAGCAAACTCGCCAACGAAAGAAAGCCGGGTGAGTGGGGGTATTTAAGGGAGAGGGCAGCCCATACCCTCTCCCCACACCCACATAATTTAGTCAAACAAGAGAGGAGAAGAGAAAAAGGAAGAAAAGAGGAAGAAAAGTTGGTTCGGTTTGGTTCGAGTCAGCAAAAACGTTGAGAAGCGAGTCAAATCAAAGCTCTACTCATTGTGGTTGTTTGTGAGTTCTAGGACCCCTATTTTACTCCTCTTCAACTGATTTGGGGCTGGAACACATAGTAAACCCGTTTTTGTATGTGTGTGTGTTTGACCCATTTGGGTGCGATTGTGTGTGGTGCATTTGGAGTTTGATTTCGGGCTTGTGTATGCTTGAATGGTGTCATAGTATGCATTCCTAAGGTTTAGGATGGTTGATTTGGGATTAGAATGGATTTGGATGAGCTTGGAGGTCGAAAATGGCAGATTGGGTTCGGGATGACTGCATTCTGCACCAGTTAGGGCTGGGCGACCGATTGGAGGCCATACGGCCGACTAGAGGGCGATTGGGGTTCAGTCGCACGATTGAGGTTCAGTCGCACGAATGGGGGTCCAGTCGTATGGGGAGTCATGCGACTGAGAGCCCAGTCACATAGGTGCTCATCCGCATGAGGTCCATTCGCATGGAGTCGATTCGCATAGTGTCCATTCGTACGATTGAGAGTCCATTCGCACGATTGGGTGTTCATCCGCATGGGTGCTCATCCGCATAGGTCCAATCACATGGTGTTCAGTCGCATGGAGGCCATGCGACTGAAGGTGCCCATTCGCCTAAGTAGGGCTATTGTACCCGAGGACGAACATAGCTAAAGTACTGACTTTCGGGGGAAAGTGCAGACGTAAGTTTTGACGAGAAAGTTCCCGTAAGTACACATAAGATGACAATTGGGATCTTAGAGGGCATGTTGGGCATGATGATGTTGCATGTTTATGCATGATGTATGTTACGTATGTATGATGATGGCCTGTATAGTATTGCTATAGTGTATGTTGATGTTCCTTATTATGATGTGTGTTTATCTTTCCCGTGACTTTACGTGTTATGTTAATGAATGAAACGAAAGTATTATGTAATGTAAAGTGAAAGATAATGAAAGAGGAACATGATGAATGAATGCATGCATTAATAATGAATGAGAATAACAAAGGCTTGCAAGCAAATACAAGAGGTGAGCGACCTTGTTGTTGCAACAGACTCAAAATGGAATCCTTGTCTTGTGACCTCAGTAATCGTGGCTGTGTGCTACGAAAAGGGTAAAATCCTGACACTGGGATTAACCATTGTATAGAACCATCGCTGCATATCCAAGGTATTGTGGCCAGGAGGGTGCGGTGCACCGATATAGAAGGTCTATAATAGGCCTTGGTCCAGTACCACGATACAGAAGGATGTTGCATGTGGCAATGGTACCCCTAAACTCTACCTTAGGTGTTGTGGCCAGGAGGTGCGATGCACCGTTATAGAAGGTCTATGATAGGCCTAGGTCCAGTACCACCATACAGAAAGGTAAAGTTTATGGTTGAAGTAAAGAAAAGAAGTAAAGATGAAAGAGTAAGAAAGTTAAAGACGTACAATGAATGAATGAAAGTTAAAGAGTAAACGAATAAAAGTAATGAACGGAAGAGCATAATGATAAAGTATGAAACAGGATCCTTGCCACTCGACCTCCGTAATCATGGTTGCGTGCCGTGAAGAGGGTAAAGTTGGACAGGATCTATATTAAAGCAAAAGATAACGAATGATAAAGATAATAATGAAATTATCCATGAGTACGTATAATGTGTGATAGCATTAAAGTAAAGAAACACTTTTAAACAAAAGTAAATTATGTTTTATATTAAAACTAGAACTCACTCAGCAACACTGACTTTTTATGTGTTTCCAGTTGGCAGGTAAGGTTACTGAGGATGGCACGGGGTGGCTACTCAGCTCTTTTGGATGACATTCTTTTGTATAATGCTTTTGTGATGTAATGCAACAATATATATTTTGTAATTGATTAACGTTGTATTAACTTGCAAAAGAATTTATAGTAAAATGAAAAGTTATTTCACAGTTTCCGCTGCATGACTTTAGTAAAGATTATATATTGATATGTTTTAAGTGCGATGATGACCAGCTGTAAGCGTCCCGGGGACGGGGCCTTACAAGTTGGTATCAGAGCCAAAGTTTAAGTGAAACGGGTAAATTTTCAAAACAAACCTTAACTTAAACTGAGAATGGGACGGAAAGGGAAGGGATGCCAGTCTGAGTAGCTGCGTGCCATCAAGTATTTTCTTAATGTTAAACGGTATTATGTGCGCATGTTATGTGGTTATGTGTTGCTGGTAGATTTAGATACCGATGTAGTCAGGACAGGTAATGCTCGGGGTACGAAGAGTAAAGTAAGTGGCTAATCACAACTGGCCACTATAATTAGGGACTTACTATACTTGACATAAACTGAGCTATTCCTTTAAATGACCGTGTTAGTGTTTGAATCTTTCAATATGTGATAGAGGATAGCCGGTGGTAGATCATCCAAAGCCTCGCGTGGTGGACTTGGTGCTGCATCACGGCCCAAAAAAGGCAGACCTGGAGTTGAGAAGGTGGTTCCCGAGGGACCCGAGACCCCTCATCCGGAGGGTGGTGATGAGAGTGCAAATTTGAGGGCCTCAGTGAAAGAGGCGGTGGTTAAAGAGGTGCATCAGGTCATGCAGACAATTTTACCGTCTGTGGTGACCGAAGTGATAAAGGCTGTACGGGAAGGGGAAAGGCAAAAGAGGAACCGGTCCTCGGGAGGACGGGAGCAACCGGAGACTGAGACGATTCCCTCTGATAATGAGGAGGAGGAGGTGCCTGTGCAGGAGTCAACATGAGGCTGTAACTATGGGGCATTTCAAAGGTGTAAGCCCCTACTTTTAATGGTAACGACACTGCTGCTGCTACTCACCGGTGGGTGAGCGAAATGGAAGCTGTTTTCAACATCAGCGAGTGTCGGGAGGATCAGAAAGTAAATTTTACTGCTCACTCTTTTGTGGACTCGGCTCTGTGCTGGTGGGACAATATAGTCCAAGCTGAGGGCAGCAGGGCTATTGGTAGGATGAGATGGTCAGAGCTAAAGAAGTTGGTCATTGAGGAGTTTTGTCCTCACCTAGAGATGGATAAAGTTGAGAGGGAATTCCTGCAGCTGGAGGCGGGAACGATGATACACCAGCAGTACACCACAATGTTCAATGAGATGCCACGTCTAGTGCCGGATCAGGTGACGCCTCTATCATGAAAGATTAAGAGATACATTTAGGGTTTGCCAGCGGATATTCGCAGGCACATGATCGCTGCCCGACCAAGGACATTTAGGTCGGCAGTGGACTTGGTAGGGAGGCTATATGATGAGAGCACTGTTGCGGTAGTGACAGAAGGTAGTAAGAGGGGTGGTGGTGATCGAAACTGGAAAGGAAAGAGGTTTGGTCAGGGTGATGCCTCGATAGGTAACAAGAAGGCATGGGTGGATGACCGTCGTGTGGTCACATCGGGTGTGGGTATGAAGAAGTGCGGTAAGTTTAGGAGAGAGCATAGTGGGGAATGTAGACTGGGGTTGAACGTGTGCTTCAGATTTGGAAAGCCGGGGCATATAGCCAAGGATTGTTGTGCAATCCGATGCTATAACTGTGGCGTGGAGGGCCACATAACTAAGGATTGTATGAAGCCTAGGGCTGAGGGTTGCGGAGTGAAGAAAACGGGAGGTGAAGGACCGAGCACGAGCGCCAGGGCATTCACTATGACACAAGAGGAGGCTAGGACGGACCTGACGGTGTGTCTGGTACATTTCTGGTGAACCAAACTTTAGCTTATGTGTTGTTTGATTCGGGTGCCAGTAGAAGTTTTATTTCTGCTGCTTTCTGTGCTAAACTGCCTGTTAGTAGTAGACCTGTTGACGCGCCCTTTGATGTAGAAACTGCCATAGGTAAGTCTACCAGGATTTCTAAGATGATAGAGAACTGTGATGTGGAATTAGAAGGCCATAAGTTTCTTGTTAGACCGTTTGTGATGATCCTAGGTGGTTTCGATTTGGTTCTTGGGATGGATTGGTTGGCGGACTTCGAGGCGAATATAGTGTTACGAAGGAAGATGATTCGTTTGATAGTGCCTCACGTGTAACGCCCGGAAAATTTTCTGATCGAGTCGGATGTTAGCGATGGGCTCGGATGAAAACCATTTAATGAATATAGAGTGGTTGCGGGTATTACACCAAGTTAACCCTCCGGGTCACGAGTTTAACGAGTTTGGGGTCCCGGGGACGCCTGGCATATAAATAGATGGATCAGCTGAGCAACTCTCATTTTCACTCAAAACGCCATTCTAGAGAGAGAAAGTGTAGAGAGAGAAAGTGCCGGATCGAAGCTCGGGTGGTCAAGAATCGAAGGCTAGTGTTTGTGGACTCCAAAACTACGAGAATCAGGGTAAGAAACGCATCTAAATTACCACATTTGGTGAAAAACCCGAGTTTGGGGTTTTTGGGGTTTTTAGTGGCAAAAATCGCCCAAAACACACGTTTTAGGATAATACAACGTGTAAGAAGCTTAGATATAGCTTCCTGGATGATAATGCAAGGGTTTGGGTGGAAAGGATTGGATTTTTGGGCTAAAACGAGCAGATTCGTAAATTTCAGCTCGTTCTGCGAAATTAAGGTCTCGTCCAGCGAAACTGTAAGTTCGTCCAGCGAAACTGGAGGAACCTACAGCGAAGTTACAGTTTCGCTGCAGCGAAACTACATATTCGCCTGAGCGAAACTAAGGTTTCGCTGATGACTATGCCAATGTCCAAGTTGACCTTAGATATTGCGAAACTAGGGAATTCCAACGAAAGTTGGGCGCTCGAGGTAGCGAATCTGTCCAGCGAAACTGGCAGAACGCTGCCCAGCGAAATTAGCAGCGAAACTGCTAATTCGCCGGGCGAAATTACCGGCGAAACTACCTGCGAAATTAGTGGCGAAATTAGGCAGAAATTAACTCTTTTGAGTGTTAACTTATCTGCAGGCAGTGTAGTGTTACCCGCGTCTTAAAGGCTTGATTGAGAGGCTGCTTGTCAAGCACAGGTGAGTTTCTAGGACCCCTCATTTACTTGTTTTAAATGGTTTTGGGGCTGGAACACATATAAACTTGTTTAATGATGTATGTATGTACGGCCCATTTGGGTATGATGTCTGTGTTATTCGTCTAAGGTACGATTGAGGACTAGGTATGTTATATAAGGTCCTAGTATGAGTCCCTGATGTCTTGAAGGGACAGTTAGTGCTTTTGCACACCAGATGACGCTTAGTAAGTCCCGGATTTGGGAAGGATACGGGGGTAAGCGACTAGTAATGATTGAGGATGTATGATGATGAATGTATGTATGATGATGAATGTATGTATGATGTTATGTATAATGATGTATGTATGGTGTGTGTGTGTTCCTATAATAATGATGTATGAATATCTTTCCATGACTTTACGTATTAACGAACGAACGAAGTATTATGTAACGTAAAGTGAAAGATAACGAAAGAGGAACACGATGATGAATGCATGTATTAATGAATGAATGATGATGAATACATGCATTAATGAACGAACGAATTATGTCTTGCAAGCATTGAATAACGCGATTGGTCCTTCTATGTGATTGAACATGGTCATGGTACCTCTACCGCTTACCTCTAGTACCGGGCATACGCTCCCGTCATATGTTGATTACGGCCCGGTAGCTAAGACTGATTGGGGTGTAGCATATGGTATTGGTACAATTAACCTTTCAATGCGTGCAAGTAAGTACGAACGGGGTTCTTGTCATTCGACCACAGTAATCATAGCCGAGTGCTATGAAGTGGGTAAAGCCTGACAGAATCCATACGAGAAGTTAAAGATAACGAATGATGAAGATAATAACGAATATTATCTCTGTGTACGTATGATGTATGAACGCATGCACGAAAGGATACTTTTAAATAAGTAAAAGTATATTTTATTATAAAACTAGAACTCACTCAGCAACGCTGACTTTTTATGTGTTTCCAGTTGGCAGGTAGCGTTGCTGGGGATGGCACGAGGCGGCTACTCAGCTCTTTTGGGATGGCATTCTCCATTTAATAATGATGCAACGTCATGCGTTGTGGGTCTATAACGCACGCAACTCATCACGTTGCATGCCATTATGAGATTTCTTGAGTATTCCCCCGGAAGGGATTATTTAAGAAATCTTCTTTAGATTTTGATAAGTTCGCCACGCATTGGATGCGTGCGCGTAGCACATGCAACGAAATATGTTGCATGTGAATGTCAAGAGTATTCCGTCAGAGTTCCGATGTACGGAACTACTTAAGGAATATTCTTTAGTATAAAAATTATAAACTTTAAATGTTTGAACTTGATATCTCCTCTAGAGGTCGCTGTATGATCTTATGAGGAGAGACAAAGTAGAGAAAGCTTCATTTTGTAATCGAGTCAATGATGTAATGACTATTATTAATGAATGAGAATGTATATATATTTTATCATTTCCGCTGCGTTATTTTATGATTATATACATTATGTATGTTTTATGTGCGATGAACCACCAACAGTAGGGCGCCCGGCGATCGGGGCCTTACATCACGGGAGTTCGGTAACTGTTTATGGGGATCGGGTCACGACGATCCTGAAAGTGATCTCAATGGCGGTGGTGGGAAGGTGTATGAGGCGTGGATATAGCGCCTACTTGTGTTATGTAAAAGATGTTAAAACACCAACACCAAAACTATCCGATGTTCCGGTTATGTGTGATTTACCAGACGTGTTCCCAGAAGACTTATCAGGAGTGCCACCTGACCGAGAGATAGAGTTTCAGATTGACCTGTTGCGGGTGCCCAACCAATTGCCAAGGCACCGTATCGGTTGGCTCTGACGGAGATGAAAGAGTTGATGGAGCAGTTGCAAGAGCTGTGTGATAAGGGGTTCATTAGACCGAGTATCTCTCCTTGGGGTGCTCCGGTCTTATTTGTAAAGAAGAAGGATGGTAGCATGAGAATGTGTATAGACTACCGTGAGCTGAACAAGTTGACGGTGAAGAATCGGTATCCGTTACAAAGAATTGACGATTTGTTTGATCAGCTATAGGGTGCCAGTTGGTTTTCACGAATAGATCTTCGATCTAGCTACCATCAACTAAAGGTGAAAGAGCAGGATATTCCTAAAACAGCTTTTCGCACGCGCTATGGTCACTACGAGTTTCTTGTCATGTCTTTCGGTTTGACCAATGCATCAGCTACTTTTATGGATCTGATGAATCGAGTGTGTCGGTCGATGTTGGATAAATCAGTAATTGTGTTTCTTGTGAAAGAGCAGGATATTCCTAACACCCGGTTATTCATCTCTTTGAAGACAACGAAAGAAGAAAAGAAATAAAGTCCAAAGTCGAGGGACCAAACTCGCCAACGAAAGAAAGCCGGGTGAGTGGGGGTATTTAAGGGAGAGGGCAACCCTTACCCTTTCCATACACTCACATAATTCAGCCAAACAAGAGAGGAGAAGAGAAAAAGGAAGAAAAGAGGAAGAAAAGTTGGTTCGGGTTGGTTCGAGTGAGCAAAAACGTTGAGAAGTGAGTCAAATCAAAGCTATACTCATTGTGGTCGTTTGTGTGAGTTCTAGGACCCCTATTTTACTCGTTTTCAACTGATTTGGGGCTGGAACACATAGTAAACCAGTTTTTGTATGTGTGTGTGTTTGACCCATTTGGGTGTGATTGTGTGTGGTGCGTTTGGAGTTTGATTTTGGGCTTGTGTATGCTTGAATGGTGTCATAGTATGCATTCCTAAGGTTTAGGATGGTTGATTTGGGCTTAGAATGGGTTTAGATGAGCTTGGAGGTCGAAAATGGCAGATTGGGTTCTGGATGACTGCATTCTGCACCAGTTAGGGCTGGGCGACCGACTGGAGGCCATAAGGCCGACTGGAGAGCGATTGGGGTTCAGTCGCACGATTGAGGTTCAGTCACACGACTGGGGGTCCAGTCGCATAGGGAGTCATGCGACTGAGAGCCCAGTCGCATAGGTGCTCATCCGCATGAGGTCCATTCGCATGGAGTCCATTCGCATAGTGTCCATTCGCACGATTGAGAGTCCATTCGCACGATTGAGTGTTCATCCGCATGGGTGCTCATCCGCATAGGTCCAATCGCATGGTGTTCAGTCGCATGGAGGCCATGCGACTGAAGGGTGACCATTCACCCAAATAGGGCAGTTGTACCCGAGGACGAACATAGTTAAAGTACTGAATTTCGGGGGAAAGTGCAGACGTAAGTTTTGACGAGAAAGTTCCCGTAAGTACGCGTAAGTTGACAGTTGGATCTTAGAGGGCGTGTTGGGCATGATGATGTTGCATGTTTATGCATGATGTATGTTACGTATGTATGATGATGCCCTGTATAGTATTGCTATAGTGTATGTTGATGTTCCTTATTATTATGTGTGTTTATCTTTCCCGTGACTTTACGTGTTATGTTAATGAATGAAACGAAAGTATTATGTAACGTAAAGTGAAAGATAATGAAAGAGGAACATGATGAATGAATGCATGCATTAATAATGAATGAGAGTAACAAAAGCTTGCAAGCAAATACAGGAGGTGAGCGACCTTGTTGTTGCAACAGACTCGAAATAGAATCCTTGTCTTGTGACCTCAGTAATCATGGCTGTGTGCTACGAATAGGGTAAAATCCTGACACTGGAATTAACCATTGTATAGAACCATCGCTGCATATCCTAGGTACTGTGGCCAGGAGGGTGCGGTGCGCCGATATAGAAGGTCTATAATAGGCCTAGGTCCAGTACCACGATACAAAAGGATGTTGCATGTGGCAATTGTACCCCTAAACTCTACCTTAGGTGCTGTGGCCAGGAGGTGCGATGCACAGTTATAGAAGGTCTATGATAGGCCTAGGTCCAGTACCACGATACAGAAAGGTAAAGTTTATGGGTGAAGTAAAGAAAAGAAGTAAAGATGAAAGAGTAAGAAAGTTAATGACGTATAATGAATGAATGAAAGTTAAAGAATGAACGAATGAAAGCAATGAACGGAAGAGCATAATGATAAAGTATGAAACAGGATCCTTGCCACTCGACCTCCGCAATCATGGTTACGTGCCGTGAAGAGGGTAAAGTTGGACAGGATCTATATTAAAGCAAAAGATAACGAATGATAAAGATAATAATGAAATTATCCATAAGTATATATAATGTATGATAGCATTAAAGTAAAGAAACACTTTTAAACAAAAGTAAAGTATGTTTTATTATAAAACTAGAACTCACTCAGCAACGCTGACTTTTTATGTGTTTCCAGTTGGCAGGTAAGGTTGTTGAGGATGGCACGGAGCGGCTACTCGCCTCTTTTGGATGACATTCTTTTGTATAATGCTTTTGTGATGTAATGCAACAATACATATTTGTAATTGATTAACGTTGTATTAACTTGCAAACACATTTATAGTAAAATGAAAAGTTATTTCACAGTTTTCGCTGCATGACTTTAGTAAAGTTTATATATTGATGTGTTTTAAGTGCAATGATGACCGGCTATAAGCGTCTTAGGGACGGGGCCTTACAAGTACAAAGCTTGGGGTCGAATGACAAGGATCTCGTTCGTACTATGGGTTCAGTCACCTAGACTGTTCCCCCTATGTGTGAACCCTCATGGTTTAAAATCACACGATATAACACACAGTTGAGCTATCAACTCACAAAGAGTTGTAAACCTCCTTTCATGTGCTTACCCTCCTCCTCATGGCATGCAGCCACGATTTCTGAGGTCGAATGACAAGGATCCCGTTTCGTACTTTATTATTATATTTTGGTAACGTTCATTTCATGCTTTGTCTCTTAGTTCGTTTCATACTTTATCATCTCGCTCGTTTCGTACTAATTCTAGATCCTGTCAGGCTTTTCCCCCCATCGCGGTCCGAAACCGCCATTCCGAGCAAAAAGATCCTTTACTAATTGGCACGAAGCCCGTGGCCTGAAGCCACCATTCTAGGCATAAAGCCTGTTGGCATAAAGGCCGTGGTTCGAAACCACCATTCTGGGCACGAAGCCTCATTTCTAATTGGCATAAAGCCTGGGGTCGAATGACAAGGATCTCGTTCGTACTATGGGTTCAGTCACCTAGACTGGTCCCCCTGTGTGTGAACCCTCATGGGTTAAATTACACGTTATAACACACAGTTGAGCTATCAACTCACAAAGAGTTGTAAACTTCCTTTCATTTGCTTACAAGACTTTCATTTGTTCGTTCATTATGTTCCACTTTTATTATCTTAGGTCTTTCGCTTCATTAAGATAATACTTTACGTTCATTATCATAATCAAACCACGTAAAGTCACGTCATCATACGTAATAAGGAACATATCATACCATCATACATAATCATCATCAATCACACATCATCATCATGCATAGGCATCAATCATACATCATACATACCCAACATATCATCTATGACCTCGAAAGCCAACTTATAGGAACCCCCGAGAACCTCCAAAGTCAAAGCTTACCTCTACACATCTCCCTAAAAGTCAAAAGGTTAAACTATGTTCTCTCGGGCACCCAAGCCCTATTTGGGCGTATGGACACCCTTCAGTCGCATGGCCTTCCAGGCGACTGAGCACTTAGGCGAATGAACATCAGGTGATTGGACCCTATGCGGATGAACCTCGGTTGCATGAATCCTGTAAGGCTCTGTTCCCAGGACGCTCACAGCTGGTTGATCATCGCACAAAAACATATGTTTCTATTAACTTTAATAAACATCGCAGCGGAATCGAACAAAATGACATCTCATTCATCATAAAAGATTTTGCAAAATAATACTTCGTTAATCAATTACAAAATATATATTGTTGCATTACATCACAAAAGCATTATACAAAAGAATGTCATCCAAAAGAGGCGAGTAGCCGCTCCGTGCCATCCTCAACAACCTTACCTGCTAACTGGAAACACATTAAAAGTTAGCGTTGCTGAGTGAGTTCTAGTTTTTATAAATAAAATACTTTACTTTCATTAAAACTGTTCCTTTACTTTCATGCAATCACACATCATACGTACATATAGATAATATCATTATTATCTTTATCGTTCATTATCGTTTACTTCTATCTGGATCCTATCAAACTTTACCCTCTTCATGGCACGCAGCCATGATTACTGAGGTCGAGTGACAAGGATCCCGTTTCATACAGTGTTAGTATATTTCATCTGTTCATTTCTTTCGTTCTTTCATTCTTTAACTTTCGTTCATTCAACGTACGTCATTACCATTCACATTCGTTACTTTCCTTCACATTCGCTCATAAATTTTTAGTTTCATTCGTATGTTCATTACTTTCGATGACATGTACATTACCCCGATCATTGTGCATGAAGCGGGTAACTAAGCCTGAGGTCTTTCATAGACCTCGAACATTGGGCACGGAGTTGGATCCAGTGCCTAGGGTAAGTACATCCACCACTTATCTTTTCTCTTTCATTCTGGATCAATGCCATATGCTATACCCCAAACATTGTGCACAAAGCTGATGTTGGATTTGTGGTAATTAAATCATGAACATTGTGCACGAAGCTGATCCAGTCACCTAGGGCAAACGGAAAGGATCCCATACATATGGTCAATCACAAAGATTTGACCCCAGTGTGCATCCTTCGGGGTAGCTAGCCCGTACACCGTTGACCTAACACCTTCATTCGGTGTGCACCTCCATACATTTGCTTGCAAGCCTTTCTTACATTCATTCATTCATTAATGCATGCATTCGTTCATCATGTTCCTCTTTCATTATCTTTCACTTTGCGTTACATAATACTTTCGTTTCATTCTTAACATAACACGTAAGCTACGGGAAAGAAAAACATTCATCATAATAAGGAACATCAACATACACCGTAGCAACATCATACAGGGCATCATCATACACATATAACATACATCATGCATAACATGCAACATCATCTGCCCAACATTCCCTCTAAGACCTCAATGGTCATCTTACATGTACCTACGAGAACTTCCACGTCAAAACTTACATCTGCACTTCCCCCCAAAAGCCAGTAATTAAACTATGCTCCTCCTCGGGTACAACAACCCCATTTGGGAGTATGGGCACCCTTCAGTCGCATGACCTCCATGCGACTGAAAATCATGCGAATGGACCAATACGGATGGACACCAATGCGGATGAACACCCATTCGTGTGTATGTACCTCATGCAGTTGAACACTATGTGAATGGACCTTATGCGAATGGACCTCATGCGGATGGACTTAATGCGGATGAGCACTTATGCGAATGGGACCTCAGTCGCATGGCTCCTCATGCGATTGGACCCCCAGTCGTGTGACTGAACCTCAGTCGTGCGAATGAACTCCAATCGCACTTCAATCGGCCGTATGGCCTCCAGTCGGTCACCTAGCCCTAACTGATGCAGAAGGCAGTTCATCCCGAAC
>CM044005.1:48281567-48323143 GCA_024085815.1 Flaveria linearis
CTTCCATCGGGTAATGACAATACAGAAGCTTGAGTCAACCTCGCCTTTAACTCCTCAAACACCTTCTCTTGAGCTTGACCCCATACAAACTTCACATCCTTGTGGGTCAACTTAGTCAGTGGAGAAGCTATCTTAGAGAAGTCTTGAATAAACCTTCGGTAGTAGCCCGTCAAACCCAAGAAACTACGGATCTCGGATGGCGTCTTTGGAGACTTCCATTGCATCACCGCCTCCACCTTTGCCGGATCCACCATAATTCTCTCCGGATTCACCACGTGACCCAAGAATTGAACTTCGCGCTACCAGAACGCGCATTTGGAGAACTATAACACCCGGTTATTTTTTTAGGTATAAAGAAATAATGAAAGTAAATGAAAAGAAGGAAATGTAATTTAACCCAAGTAGAGGGGTTAAAAGTGTCCAAAGGATAAAACTTTGGGAAGTTGGTGAATAAAGCAACATGGCCACCCATGCCATGTTACTTTTCTCTTATCATTCGGATTTTTAGAGAGAAAGAGGAGAAAGGCAGAGAATTCTCGGAGGTTTTAGAAAAAGCAAGAACTTTGAAGTTTTTGGTATGAATTCTCAAATTTATGGTATTTAGATGTTCTAGCTTCATTTATGTGCCTATAAATGTGATTGTGTGTTCGGGTTGTATATGTGTGTGGGTTCTAGGTGCTAGAAATGTCTGAAAAAGTTCAAGAGAAGAGTTTAAGTTCGAAAGCTACTAAGGTGAGTTTCTAGACCCCGTATTTCACTTGTTTTAAACATTTTGGGGCTGAAAAAGTATGTAAAACCGTTTATACAAGGTTCATTTTGAACACTCGTATGTATTCATGTATGTATGATAATGTTCCTATGTTGATTATGCGTTAGTTATACCTAGAATAGTGTATTTAAGCATAGGACATGTAAGGAGAATGATTGGTACTGATAATGTGTTAAGATTATGCTAAACAGGTTGCACAACCGACTGAACAGTGTTCCAACCGTCTAGAGATTGCTTTAGAAATTTTTAAGTAGGCCCAAGCGGCTAAACAGGGCCCAACCGCCCAAACAATGCCCCACAACCGTCTGGAAATGCCTTAGAAAAACTGTGCAATCCCAACCGTCTAAATAGTGCCCATGCATCTGGGATTCCCCAAACGTCTAAGTGTTGAAACGGCTGAATAGTGCCCATGCATCTGGGATTCCCCAAACGTCTAAGTGTTGAAATGCCTAAATAGTGCCCATGCGTCTAAACAGGCCTCATGCACCTGCATAGTGCCCATGCGTCTAGAACACTTAGAGTATTTTCTGAAATTTTGAGCAGAACAAAATCATTAGGGTTTGACCCAAGTTTGACTTAGGATTTTTAATTGTTATTATATTTGCATATTATGAGTTGTTCCTATGATCATATTAATTATTATTATGTGACCTATGTGGTATGCATATGACCATAAATGCAAGTATTATCAAAAACAAAGTGAAAGAGTAATGGTAAAGAGAAGTGGAACTTAATTAAAGAGTTAACAAGTCTTGCAAGCTTATAGGAGGTGTACGACCATGTTGTCGTTAGCTCAACTATGATGCGGGTTAGATACCCTAATGTTCACGGGACCAATCAATTGAGATTGGCGGACCTTTGTAGCATGCCCTAGGTGACTGGACTGGCCTTGTATAAAGTAATTCAGACTATAGACTGTAGTGGGGCCCAGCACCAGTTTTCTCCGCGCACATAGTTTAGGATTGCTCATTGGTCCACATAGACAGTGAAAGATAAAGTTAAAAGTGTACAAAATAAACAAGGTACACAGTGAAGAAAGAGAACATCACCTTGTTGTATAGTTAATGTGTGCTCACATACAAGAGTAAGAGATGTATTTCAACAAAAAGAGTATTTTCATATATATACATTATACAAGGTATTTTAATACTTATGAAACTAGAACTCACTTAGCAACACTGACTTTTATACATTTTCAGTTGGCAGGTAATTATTGCTGAGAATGGCACGAGAGTGAAGCTACTCGGTAGGAAAAGTCTGACATCCATTCTGAAGTCATGATATTGTTGTTTTGTAATGCAATTAAACGATCTTTTGTAACTTTAACATTGTTATATTGCTTAACAACAGTATCTTTTTAAATAATAGAGAATGGTTTTACTCACATAATTCCGCTGTATATTTAATGAAATGTATATCAAATTGTTTACGTGCGATGAATGACCAACTGTGAGGTGCCTGGGAACGGGGCCTTACAAGAACTTGGCATACAAGTTCTCCCTTATCAACGTCACCAACACCTCTCGAATGTGACCTACATGCTCTATCTCACTCTTTGAATAAATCAAGATATCATCAATAAACACAATCACTGATTTATCCAACATCGGCCGACACACTCGGTTCATCAAGTCCATAAAAGCAGCTGGCGTGTTGGTCAAACCAAAAGACATAACGAGGAACTCATAATGACCGTAATACATGCGAAAAGCTGTTTTAGGAATATCCTGCTCTTTCACCATTAGCTGATGGTAGCCAGAGGGAAGATCTATCCTTGAAAACCAACTGGCACCTTGAAGCTGATCAAACAAATCATCAATCCTCGGTAACGGGTACCGATTCTTCACAGTCAACTTGTTCAGCTCATGGTAGTCTATACACATCCTCAGGCTACCGTCTTTCTTCTTCACGAACAAGACCGGAGCACCCCAAGGAGAGATACTCGGTCTAATGAATCCTTTATCGAGCAACTCTTGCAATTGCTCCATCAACTCTTTCATCTCAATCGGAGCCAACCGATACGGTGCCTTAGCAACAGGTTGGGCACCTGGTATCAAATCAATCTGAAACTCAATCTCTCGGTTAGGTGGCACTCCTGGTAGGTCTTCTGAGAATACTTCTGGATAGTCACACACAAGCGGTACATCAAACAGTTGTGGTGTTGGTGTATCCACATCCTTCACGTAGGCCAAGTAGGTACACCCTCGATTCATGCACTTTCTAGCCACCGCCATCGAAATCACCTTTGGAATAGTCGTAACTCGATCACCGTAAACCGTCACCGAATTCCCGTCCAGTGCTATTAATCTAATCATCTTCTTACGACACAAAATGTTTGCCTCGTAGTCCGCCAACCAATCGATTCCAAGGACTACATCAAAACCGTCTAAGGTCATCATGAAAGGTCAAACTGGAAACTTATGACCTTCTAGCTCAATGTCACAGCCTTCTATCACCTCAGAAATCCTGGTAGACTTACCTATGGCAGTTTCTACATTGAAGGGCTCATCAATACTTCTACTTCTAACAGGCAGCTTAGCACAAAAGGCAGCCGAAATGAAACTCCTACTAGCTCCGGAATCAAATAATACAGATGCAAGAGTTTGGTTTACTAGAAACACACCTGACACCACATCGGGGTCCGTTCTAACCTCCTCCCGAGCGTGAAAGGTCGGGCGCTTACCCTCTGCCCTTCTCCTCCAGCCTTCTTCGCTCCCAAACTTTTGGCCCTTGGCTTCTTGCAATCCCTACTCAGATGACCATTTTCCCCATAGTTATAACACCTCATAACTCCAGAGTCTTTCCCCATGTGACCAGGCTTCCCACACTTGAAGCAGATATTTGATCCCCATTTGCATTTTCCCGAATGCTCCTTCCCGCATTTACCACACATTTTTGACCCTGCACCAGATGTGACCACACGGCGGTCATCCACCCATGCACTCTTGTTACTCGTTGAGGCACCACCCTGAAAAAACCTTTTCCCATTCCAGTTCCGGTCACCTCCACCTTTCTTACTCGCCTCAGCCACCACCACTTCCCGCTCATCATACAATCTCCCTGCCAGGTCAACCGTCCCGACCTAAACCTGCTCGGTCGGGCAGTGATCATGTGCCTACGGATATCCGCCAGCAAGCCCTGTATATACCTCTAGATATTCCATGATAGAGGCGTCACTTGATCCGGCACCATCCGCGCCATTTCATTGAACTTGGTGGTGTATTGTTGGTGTGTCATTGTTCCCGCCTCTAGCTGTAGGAATTCCCTTTCCACTTTGTCCATCTCTCGGTAAGGACAGAACTCCTCAATTACCAGCTTCTTCAGCTCAGACCACCTCATTCTCTCAATTGCCTGACTACCCTCTGCTTGGACAGTATTGTCCCATCAACATAGAGTCAAGTCCACAAACGAGTGGGCAGCAAATTTCACCTTCTGGTCTTCTCAGCACTCGCTGATATTTAGAACAACTTCCATTTCCCTCACCCATCTATGAGCAGTAGCAGCAGTGCCATTACATCAAAGGTAGGGGGTTTGCACCTTTGAAATACCCCGTAGTTTCAACCTCGTACCGTCTCCTGCACGGGCTCTTCTTCCTCCTCCTCATCATTGGAGAGAACCGTCTCAGTTTCTGGTTGCTCATGTCCTCTTGATGGCCTATTCCTCTCTTTCAGTTCTCCTTCCCGTACAGCCTTTATCACTTCAGTCACCACAGACGGTAAGATCGTCTGCATGACCTGGTGCACCTTTTCAACAACAACCTCCTTCACTGAGGCCCTTAAGTTAGCACTCTCGTCTCCACCCTCCGGATGAGGGGTCTCAGGCTCCTCATGGGTCACCTTCTCAACCCTGGGCCTCCCTCTTATGGCCCATGGTTCAGCAACACGTCCTCCACGTACTCCGCCTCGTGAAGTCTTAGATGATTACCACCGGCCATCCTCTAACACGCACTGAACGATTAAAACACCAACAAGGTTTCAAGGGAATAGCTCAGTTTAGGTCAAGTATAGTAAGTCCCTAAATACAGTGGCTAGTTGTGATTAGCCACTTACTTTACTCTTCGTACCCCGAGCATTACCTGTCCTGACTACATCAGTGTTTAAACCTACAAACAGCACATAACCCACATAACATGCGCACATAATACCGTTTAATATTACAGAAAATACCTGATGGCACGTAGCTACTCAGACTTGCATCCCTTCCCTTTTGTCCCATTCTCAGTTTAAGATTAGGTTTATTATGAAGATATTTACCCATTTCACTTAAACTTTGGCTCCGATACCAACTTGTAAGGCCCCATTCCCGGGACGCTTACAGCTAGTCAATCATCGTACTTAAAACATATAATTATAATAACCTTACTAGAATCATGCAGCAGAAACACTTTGAACAAACATTTCATTTCCTTTAAATAAACACTTTTGCAAAATAATACATCGTTCATTACAAATTATTGTTCGATCATATTACAATGCAAAAACGTTATACAAAAGAATGCCATCCAAAAATGAGCCGAGTAGTCGCCCCGTGCCATCCTCAGCAACATTACCTGCTAACTGGAAACACATAAAAAGTCAGCGTTGCTGAGTGAGTTCTAGTTTATAAAACATTATATTACCTTGCATTCGTTAAAACATTTTCTTCACTATCGCACGTGATCACACATCATACGTACATCAAGGTAATAGTTATTATCTTCATCATCGTTCGTTTCGTACATTTGGAACATTTCGTACTTATCGCACATTTCATACTTATCGCACTTTTCGTACATCATTTATTATTTTTCACTTTTATCTAGATCCCGTCAAGCTTTACCCTCCTCATGGCACGCAACCACGATTTCTGAGGTCGAATGACAAGGATCCCTTTTCGTACTTTGTTATTATATTTTGTTAACGTTCATTTCATGCTTTGTCTCTTCATTCGTTTCATACTTTATTATCTCGCTTGTTTCGTACTAATTCTAGATCCTATCAGGCTTTTCCCTCCATCGCGGTCCGAAACTACCATTCCGAGTACAAAGCTCCTTTACTAATTGGCACGAATCCCGTGGCTCGAAGCCAATCTAGGCATAAAGCCTGTTGGCATAAATCTCGTGGTCTGAAACCACCATTCCGGGCACGAAGCCTCATTTCTAATTGGCACAAAGCCTGGGGTCGAATGACAAGGATCTTGTTCGTACTATGGGTTCAGTCACCTAGACTGGTCCCCCTGTGTGTGAACCCTCATGGGTTAAAATCGCACGTTATAACACACAATTGAGCTATCAAATCACAAAGAGTTGTAAACTTCTTTTCATTTGCTTACAAGACTTTCATTCGTTCGTTCATTATGTTCCACTTTGTAACACCCCGAAATTTCCTGAAACAAGCCATTTAATAATAATGGGCTTTTAAGGGTTAATTTAAGAAATAAAGGGGTAAATTAGTGGGCTATGGATAAAATTAGTCTTAATGGGCTAGACTTGATGGGTTTAAGGGCCCTAACCAGCCCTTAAACATGCATGATCAGATCCATCTCCTCACTTCAACCCTAGCCACCAAAATTTCGTAGAGAGAGAAAGTAGAGAGAGAAAGTGGGAAGAACTCAAGATTTGAGCTTGGAAGATTGAAGGATTGAAGAGCTGGGTGTTTGGAGCATCAAAACCCAAGGAAATAGCAACAAAACAAGGTAAGAATCGACCTCTAAGACCTTCTGTAGATCAAACCCGGATTCTAGGGTTTTGGGGTTTTGAAAAGTTCAAAGAAACACATAAAGGTTAAATTTTTACGTATGAAAACGTGTAAAAAGCTTAGATTTGGTTTCATGGAAGGTAAACCAAGGATTTGGACGTAAAAAGTTAAGATTTTGGGTTAAAAACGGGCTGGTTCTTAGTTTTTATTCATCCAGCGAAACTAGGCCCCGATCCAGCGAAACTGTGAGTTAATCCAGCAAGACTGTGCACTCATTCAGCGAGACTAGGAGAAAATTTAGTGAAACTACAGTTTCGCCGATAATCTCGCTAATACCCAAACTGACCTATAGCCTTTGCGAGACTAGGGAATTCCAACGAAAGTTGGGCGCTCAAGGCAGCGAATCTGCCTAGCGAAACTAGCAGAAGTGCTGCCCAGCGAAACTGGCAGCGAAACTGCAGTTTCGCTGTAGGGAAACTATGGGCGAAACTATGAAGAAAATGACGTTTTTGCATATTAACTTTCGTGCAGCTAGAGTGTTCAGGCTATAGCCTAAGTGACTTAGAATTTAAGCTACTTGGACGAGTTCAGGTGAGTTCTAGATCCCCTATTTTATACATGCTTTAAATGTTTTGGGGCGGTATGCATACTAAGATAATTACTTTCATGATCAGTTCTTTTAGAGTAAAGTTTTACTTACTATCTTATATGGGAAACGGGAATTTCTAACGAATTGATAACGTGTTTTTCCTTATTGAGATATAACCTTGTAGTGATGGATTGCCTTCGAGATGTGTTGTGTTATATTATATATATATAACTTAAATAAGAAAGTGAAACGTAGAGAAAGGTTATGTGGCCCATAATGTGTACCTGGATAAAGTAAAGTCTTGCAAGTAAAGTCCTGCAGGCAAGGGATAAAGTAAAGACTTGCAAGCAATGGCTAAAGGAGGGTTGCATTTGTTGTGCCCTCACCCGGATAAAGTAATGCTCGAACAGGCAGGTCTGTAAGCCCTGAATTGGCATGACAATAAAGGCCCGATCGAGTACGACTGTAAGCCCTTAATTGGCATGTCGGTAAAGTCCTAGGCTAGCCTAGGAACCGATGATGATTATCTATGATGGTATGACATGTTCCTTAATTGGCATGTAGGTAAAGTCCTAGAAGAGTAATAAATAACGAGAAATGAAAAGTAATGATAAAGTATCGATAAAGTGATAGCCTGTATGTATTGATGCTTGATAGACGAGAACTATTTTCAACTGCTAAAGCTAATACCTTTACAAAAGTTATTTACAAAGAAAACCTAGAATTCACTCAGCGAAGCTGACTTTTGTATGCATATCAGTTGACAGGTAAGAGTTAGAGCGATAGGATAGGGGCATGGACTGAAGCTTCTTGGCACTAGAAGACAGGCATCCCGGATAAAGAAATGCTAAACAAAGAACCCCTAAATAGTTTTGTGGATTCAAGACAATGTTTATATTTTACTTATAATGAATTGAAATGACAATATTTTTCCGCTGCAATATGTATTTATAACATATGAGTAAATGACTATTTTAACTCGATGTTTTGCTGTGAATGACCAACTGTGAGGTCCCCCCTGAGAAAGGTGGGCCTTACACACTTTTATTATCTTAGGTCTTTCGCTTCATTAAGATAATACTTTACGTTCATTATCATAATCACACTATGTAAAGTCATGTCATCATACGTAATAAGGAACATGTCATACCATCATAGATAATCATCATCAATCAGACATCATCATCATGCATAGGCATCAATCATACATCATACATACCCAACATATCAACAATGACCTTGAAAGCCAACTTATAGGAACCCCGAGAACCTCGAAAGTCAAAGCTTACCTCTACACATCTCCCTGAAAGTCAGAAGGTTAAACAATGTTCTCTTGGGCACCCGAGCCCTATTTGGGCGTATGGACACCCTTCAGTCGCATGGCCTCCCAGGTGACTGGACACTTAGGCGAATGAACATCAGGCGATTGGACCCTATGCGGATGGAAACTAATGCGGATGCACCTCGGTTGCTTGAATCCCATGCGAATGACCCTCAGTCGCATAACTCAGATGCGTATGGACGTCAGTCGCACGACTCGTATGCGTATGGACCTCAGTCGCATTCCTTTCGGTCGCATGACCTCCAAGTCGCATAGCTCTAGATGTGTGCAGAATGCAGTTCATCCCGAACCCAATGTGCCATTTTCAGCCACCAAGCCCTCCCAAACCTGTTCTAAGCTCGGTTCAACCATCCTAAACCTTATAAACACATACCACAACACCATTCAAGCACACGTAAGCTCGAAATCAAAACCCATTTGATTCACACACAAACAACCACACATGGGTTTAACACATACACTTCAAAAATGGGTTTTACTATGTGTTCCTGCCCTAAATCAGTTGAAAACATGTAAAAGAGGGGTCGTAGAACTCACATTAACAGCCCCTTCAAGTAGAGCTTCCTACAAACCCACTTTACTTTGACTTTTGCACTTGATTTTCTTGAAACTCCAAGCTTTTTGGCCCTTCTCCCTTCTCCCCCTCTCTATAGCTGGTTGAAATGGGTATGGGAGGGGAGAATGGCCTGCCATTCCCCTTTTACACCCACTCTTCCAAACTCTTACCCTTTTTGGCAAGATTGGTCCCTCCACTTGGACCTTATTTCTTCTCTTTCTTTTTATTTTTTCTTTGTCTTTAAAGGAAAATAACCGGGTGTTATATATATATATGTATATATACATGTATATATATATATGTATGTATATATAAATATATATAAATGTATATATACATATATATATATATGTGTGTGTGTGTATATATGTATATATATATATAAATGTAGATATATATATATATATATATATATATATAGATATATATATATACATATGTGTGTATATATATAGATATACATATATATATATAGATATACATATGTATATATATACATATGTATGTATATATACATATGTATATATATTCATATGTATATATATACATACGTATATATATATACATATGTATATATATACATACATATGTATATACATACGTATATATATATACATACGCATATATATATATATACATACATATGTATATACATATGTATATATATATACATATGTATATATATATGTGTATATGTATATGTATATATATATATAGATATGTATATGTATATGTATATATATACATATGTATATATATACATATGTATATATATACATATGTATATATATGTATATCTATATATATATATGTATATCTATATATATGTATATATATATATATATACATATATATATATATACATATGTATATCTATCTATACATATGTATATCTATCTATACATATGTATATCTATCTATAATATGTATATCTATCTATACATATGTATATCTATCTATATATATGTATATCTATCTATATATATATGTATATCTATATATATGTGTGTATATCTATATATATGTATATCTATATATCTATCTATCTATCTATCTATATATATATATCTACATATATGTGCATATATATGTATGTATATGTATATATATGTATATATATCTATCTATGTATATCTCTATATATATACATACACACACAGATATATATATATATATACATACATACATATACATATATATATATATACATACATATACATATATATATATACATACATATACATATATATATGGAGATAGTCCAGCAGATGGCTCTTCTCACTTACGGAGCCAAGAGATTCTACAAGAGGACAGGAAGGAAGTTTCTCAGCAATACAACAAGTGGCAACTTTGGACTGGACAAAAGCAAAGTTAAGTGTTTAAAACTGTAACTTGATGGGTCACTTTTCTATGGAGTGCAAAGCACCCAGAAAAAATGGCGGACAAGCACAATCCAGACCAAACTACACTGATAAAGCTACCCAGAATAAGAAGCCAAAGCAGCAAGCTGCAGTTGCTGTTGAAGAATGAGGCTTTGACTGGAGCTTTCAGGTGGAAGATGCATCTCCAAACCAAGCATTAATGCTGACCATGATGAAACGAAGGTATTGGAACATCTTTGCACTCCTGAATGTATTGCTAAAGTCAACAGATACAGGTCCTATAACCTAGAGATGTGATCTGATCTTGAGTCATTGAACATACTAAAATCTGATTTTAGAAAAACTGAAAATGATTATAAGGTAAAAATAGAGGACTTAGAGAAAACAATTTTAGTTTTAAAACATGAGCATACAAATTACATGTCTCAGATCAAAGATCTCATAACTAAGTTAACTGAATGCCAGGCTGAGCTTGTGATCAGCAAAGCCAGGGCAGAAAAATGTGTTCTTGAAGAAAAGACCTTCAAGAACATCATATCCTCATCCTTGCATGCAAAAGTTTGTTATCAAAAGGCAGGGACTGGGATCTAGTGACATAGCTCCTCCACACACAATCTTGTCTGTGAGATCACCTAGGTGTGGAACTTGTGAAGATGAGCTTCCTTACATAGATCGACTGAGTGAAGAGGATGAAGAAGTGATAGTGAAGAATTCCTCTGAGAAGAGTGAAGAGGAGGATTCTAAGAAAGGTCATTATCTTTCTGAGGAGAGCAGGAAGCCTGAGATGACCAAGTCTATGAGGAAAAGGTTGATCAGTAAGAGCAAAAGAAAGGCCTGGAGGGCATAAGAGATGAAGGCCACTTACTCTAAGTAGAAACAAGTTTTTTATTCTGTAGGATTTAATATGGTCAAGACTAAAAACTTAAACCTCAATTCTTCTACAAAGAGTTCTGGTTCATGTTCAAATCATCTCAACATCAAGAAGAAGGCTGATTCGCTGTGTACTACTACTACACAGCCTGAACCATCCAACTCCAAGAACAGTCCTAAGCCCAAAGGGAATGTCTTATCATCTGCAAAGATGAAGGTGGAGAAGGGAAGTGATCAAATTCAGCCTTGTTCTCAGAAGAAAACTCTTGGGAAGAAGAAGATAAGTTGTGTTATGTGTGGAAGTACTTCTCATCTTGCTATGGATTGTCCATACAATCCAGAAAGTACTATTCATATGACCAAGAAGGAGAATCCAAGAGATCTAAGAAGAACTCAGCTTCGGAAGGAAAATCTGTCTCCTTCGGAAGCTCCAAAGGGAAGAAGAAGGTAAGTGGAAAATTGCCTTCGGAATAAAATTTGGTCTCGGAAGAGAGGAATATTTCCGAAGTACTGAAGTCTGTTACAGTGCTAGCAGAATCTTCCGAACGTTCAGTCATCAAAACTTCCAAAGTCTTAAAAGCTTCCGAAGTGATTAAGGTCTGGTCCAAACTTCCAAAGGTGGTGTGGAAGTCAGGGAAAGACCAAGTGACTGAAAGTTTTCCATCAACAACAGCAATAGATTCCCAGAGCACAACCATAGGATCTATTACTGTTTCATTACCTTCTATCTCCTTTGATGAGCCCAAGACCAATGACGCTTGGGTTTCCAAATGTAACTAATCATTATCTGTGTGCAGGAACAACTCAAGACAAACAAAAATGTCTGGATCATTAATAGTAGCTGCTCCAGGCACATGACAGGCAATAGGTCACTACTCCAGAACATTGAAAGGATTGATGGAGGACTAATTGCTTTTGGAGGAGATGAAGGAGGTTACATATCTGGAAGGGGCAAGGTCACAAATGGTAAGCTCAGTATTGAGAAGGTAAACTTTGTCAAGGAGCTTAGGTACAATCTTCTGAGTGTATCCCAATTTTGTGATCAGAGTCATAACATGCTCTTTACTGAGCATGAGTGCATTGTTCTCAAGCCTGGGGTGATTATTCCTCATGAGCATACTCTGCTTAGAGCCCCCAGAAAAGGGAACATGTACAAGATGGATTTGCAGGAAATATCTCCCTCAGGAGAAGTTTCATGCTTTTTATTCAAAGCCAATAGTGATAAGTCTTTTCTTTGGCATAAAACAATATGCCATGTAAACTTTAAGAACATGAATAAGCTAATTAAGATTGATTTGGTAACTGGAATGCCAAGGAAAGTGTTTACAAGTGATGGCCATTGTGTTGCATGCCTGAAAGGGAAGCAACACAAGGTATCTCACAAGCCTAAGGAAAGAAATTTCATCACTACACTCCTACACTTGTTACATATGGATCTATTTGGCCCCACCAGTGTAATGAGTTTGGGAAGGACCACTTACTGTCTGGTGATCACAGATGACTTTACAATATTCACATGGGTCTTCTTCCTTCGAACTAAGGATGAGACCCCTAAGACTCTGAAGAATTTCATCTTAAGAATTGAGAATCAATGTGATCACAAGGTCAAAACCGTAAGATGTGCTCAACAAACTAAATTTAAGAATCAAATTCTTGATACATTTTGTGATGAAAAGGGTATTACCAGACAATACAGTGCTCCCAGGACTCCTCAGCAAAATGGTGTTGCTGAGAGGAGAAACAAGACACGGATTGAAGCTGTTAGAAACATGTTGTCTGACTCTAACTGCCCATCACCTTCTGGGAAGAGGCAGTCAACACTACCTGCTATGTGCAGAACAAAGTTTTAGTGGTTAAGACCCATGGTAAGACTCCTTATGAAATTTGGCACAAGAGAAAACCTTTCATTGGTTTTCTCAGGTCATTTGGATGTCCATGCAGCATCTTGAATACTAAAGATAAAATTGCCAAATTTGCTGAGAAATCAGATGATGGACACTTCATTGGATACTCTTCCCAAGATAAAGCTTATAGAGTATACAATCTCAAAACTAGAGTAGTTGAGGCGTCAGCCAATGTGACTTTCAATGAGCACACTCCCAGTGTGAAAGGTTCTGGTCCGGATTGGCTATTTGATCTTGACTTAGTTACAAACTGTTTTATCAAATCTTGTGAGATTGTTTTAGGGTCTACAGACATTCTACCTCTAGGTGATCGTGATCCAAGATTTGAGCTAAGAAGACCTTCAAGTTATACATCTTCAGCTCCAGTTGTAACTACTTTAGCAAATGAGGTTTCTATCAGCAGAACAATGACAACTATAGCTGATCCATCTGAGATGCCTTTAAGTTCCAGCTCAGAGGCACAACAGACAAACAAAGAAACTTCAAATGTAGATGAAGATGATGGTGGCGGTGACAGTGATCAAGAATTTCTTGATGCTGATAACCATCCTATGGATGAACATGTCAATGATGTCACACACTCATTGGATCAAGTTTCTCTTGATAAGTGTGTTGAAGTGGTGGAGGAACCATCTATGCCAGATCTAAATTTCTCTAATTTAGATCTGTCTCAGCAACTTGCTGTGATCCCTCAGCTAAGGATCCATAAGTCCCATCCTACCACAAACATCATTGTAAATGTTGATATCAGGGTAAGAACAAGAGGACAAACACATGAAGCAAATGTTTGTCTACACTCTTGTTTCTTGTCCCAGATAGAGCCCAAGAAAGTTGATGAGGCTCTGAAGGATGGAAGTTGGATTGAAGCCATGTAGGAGGAGCTACTTCAATTCAAGAGACAGAAGGTTTGGAACCTATGTCCTCTTCCACATGGGAAGACTACAATAGGAACCAAATGGGTATTTAGGAATAAGAAAGATGATAGAGGTATTGTCATCAAAAACAAAGCTGGACTAGTTGTTCAAGGATACACACAAGAAGAAAGAATTGATTGCACTGATGTCTTTGCTCCTGTAGCAAGACTAGAAGCTGCTACGATATTCTTAGCCTTTGCTGCATCCAAGAACTTCAAGGTCTATCAACTTGATGTCGAGTGTGCTTTTCTGTATGGGTGATTGATGAAGAGGTGTATGCCAAACAACCACCTAGTTTTGCAGATCCTGATCAACCTGATTATGTCTGCAAGCTTGATAAGGCCTTTTATGGGCTACACCAAGCACCAAGAAAGTGGTATGAGACTCTATCTCAGTATCTCTGCAAGCATGGATACAGAAGAGGTACTATAGATGGAACTCTCTTCATCAAAGGATAGGGAGATGACTTACTGCTAGTTCAAGTGTATGTAGATGAATAACTGTCTAAGTGAAATTTACCTTCAAAAGAAATTTATCTTCGGAAGAAAATATCCCTTCAAGACAAATAACTGTCTATGTGAAATTTACCTTCGGAAGAAATTTCTAAAATATCTTCCGAAGCATAAAAACTCTCTTAGGCACTTGTATGTTTTTAAGGATCATTTGTCTTCCGAAGGATATTAACTCTCGAAAGCTTTGTTTTTATGAAGCAAAGCATCCCAGTTTAACAATTATCTTCCGAAGCAAATTTGTCAAAACTCTTTGAGAAATTCTTCCGAAGCTATTTTTGCTTCGGAAGCTTTTTCCTTAAAAATTCCGAAAACATTTTACCTTTGGAAGATTTTTGAATTCCAAGAAAACAACTTTTTGAGCAAAAAGCAAACTACTTTTTCAGAGGTGGGACCGCCTTCCGGATTTCAAAGTTTATCCTCTTTCATTAACTTTGTCTCAAATCCTTTTCACATATAAACCCTGTCGGTTCCCCCTTTGTTTATCATCTTCATCTTCTCTCCAAACCTAAATTCTGAGATTTCTCTCTGAAACCGCCTTTGTTCATCCATCCTTCACATCTAAGCTTACTCAAAATGACCAACCTTGACAGACGAAATGACCCAGATTTTTCTATGTAGTTACACAGGCAACACAACCAGGTTGTACTATTAAACTCTGAGAAAGATCCCCATTTCTTAGAGGTATGCCAATTCTTGGCTCTGTCTAACTACTTCACCTCCCTTACCATTGATCCTCCTTTCTATGAGGATCATTTTCTTCAATTCTGGAAGACCTGCCAAGAGGTCATTTTGGATGGGGAGAAGGCACTGTCTGCCACAGTGCAGGGAAGAATAGTCTTCATCACTCCGGCCATTATCAACACCCATCTTCAGCTGGATGATGAAGAAGGTGAGGTGTTCTTCCCAAAAGAAGCTGTCAACCATTCTTTTGAGCAGATGGGTTATGAAGGAGATTTCTCTGTAAAGACCTTCAGGAAAGGGAAGGTCTCATCTAAGTGGAAGTATTTACTTCATGTGGTTATGCACAGCTTGTCTAACAAGCATGGAGGATGGAAACAGATTCCTGATGATCTCTCCTTCATAGTACATGGAATGGTTCAGGGGGTCAAGTTCAGGTATTCTCAATTTGTATATACAAATTTAATAGCAAACTTAGACTCCTTAGAATATTACATGTTTCCTAGATATGTTCAATACATTCTCAACTGTGAACTGGGCTCACAGTTGAGGGAAACAGGTAACATTCTTAAATTGGGACAGATGAAGCTCGACATCTTTAAAATCTTAAAGAAGCCAAATGTTGGCTTCTCAGGGGTAGAAAAAGCCCTTGTCTCAAAAATGTTAGAGCTCATTGCTCAAGGTGACAACCTAGCAACACAAGCTAGTGTTGAACCCACACCTTCCACATCCCAACTACCAAAATAGCCACAAATCACGCTTACCTACCGAAGAAAACACAAACGAACCCATGCACAAGCTATTGAGTCTGTGTAGGCCCCCATATACTCACCTACATAAGAGGAAGTCGACACTGGAGCTCCCACTTCCCTTGAGGAGAAAACCGCTCCCATCACTTCAAGAATCAGTACTGAGGTTCCTCATGCTCAGCCTGATGAGTTCACAAGCCCAACAGCCTTAAGCTTGCACTCTGAGTCTCAACACTCAAGTGAACAACCTTCAGGGGACAGCTACCATCCCCAGCCTTTAGATTTAAACCAACCAATACCCAACCTTGAATTCTATACTGATAAGGACTTAGATTCCAGTAAGTATCATGAGTCTTCCTACTATACCTCATCTCAAAGGGAGATGAGTACTCTTGACTCATCTAAGTCTAGCCTACATCAGTCACCTATCACTAAGGTGGATATTCTGAACATGTTCAGGATATCCACATGGAAGAGGCTCTCACTTTAGCAAGTGATTACATCATTCAGACCTCAACCATGGCAACTCAGCCCATTGACACTTCAATTGAAGTTGTCACTGGGCAGAGGAAATCCAGCAGCCAAGAACACCATGTTAGTGATGAGGAAGAGGACCTTGGTCCCATTCTCTCATCCCCCAGTGATTCTTCTGATGAAGATGAGGGGAACTTGAGACTAAAGGTGCAAAAACTATCCAAAACATGCACCTATTTAGTCTCCAAGGTTAGTCATCTTGAATCTCAGGTGACTACCTTGCAACATAGGGTCAGTGATCAGCAACTTGAGATATCTTAATTCAAGGAACAACTAGCTAGGAGACCCTTAAGAGAAAGTCAACTAGGAACACAAGAACCTATGGATGTAATTGACCTAACTCCTAGCTCCCCTATGCAAGAGGGTGATGCTACCAAAAAGGGGGAGGAAGTCATTACAATCACAGAACCTAGGAGTTCCTCAGGGAGTATGGACATTGAGGACTCACCATCCTCACTTGCAGTTGTGCATACACAACAACTTTCTCAAGTCCATATTGATATGGACAGCATAGACTCAGTCATAAGGAGTCTATTTGAGAAAGACATTCCAAGAGCAGTATCATATCCACCAACTCTAGCTCATACTTTTGGGCGGAGGTATGATACTGCTAGAAGAACTCTTATTCTTCAAAGAGTTCAATAAAGGAACACTATAGAGTTCAGCCTTAGAGGAAGACAAAGGCAATCAGGCAATACTATCAGTCAACTGGATGTTAAGGCAGACCCTGAGATTAGCTTCAAAGGAAAAACCTTGATTGAAGGCCCAATGGTAGAACCTGAGAGCCCTGTCTCACCAAAAACTGCTGCAGATGTTCAAACCCTTGATGAGACACCTGCTGGTGAAGGTGCATCTCAACCTCTGTCTAGCTAGAGCTTGGAAGCTACACCAAGCAATAAAGGCCAAAGCTCTCTCCACCCTGAGTCACAAAGGTCTGTGAGTGACAAAGGGAAAAGGAAGTTAACTCTTGAGGAGATTGAGGAGGAGAGAGAGAGAGAGAGGAAAAGGAAGCTTAGGGGAGAAAGTTCCTCTGCTGGGTCTACAAGGCTCATGGAAAGTGCTATCAGGGCTGCCCCTAGACCAAATACTCAGGATGATGAGTTAAGGGCAGCCAGGATAAACTACTTGCAGACTAGGAACTATGATATTGATAATATCATTTCTCTCCCCTTAGATGAGTTGAATGAACTGGCTGACAAAGAACTATTAAAAGAATGAAAGGAAAAAGAGGATGCAAAGCTTCTTCTGAAAATCAAAGAAGAAAGAAGAAGGAAGAGGCTCTATAAGCACATGCCTACTCTCTCACTAGTTCAAGAAACTCAGGAATAAGAGGATGTGGTACCACAAGAATGTCAGGTAGACAAACAAAAAGATAGGATCAACATGATCCACTACCTAAGTGCCACAGGCCTTTATCAAGCTGATACACTTCTTCCCTTACCCTTTGACTACATTGAGTTTGAGTACCTTAAACAACTTGAACTTAATGTAGCCAAAGAAAGAAACATCACAAAAAGGAAGTTAAGGGAAGAAGCTGTAAAATCAAGAACCATCATCCATAAGAATCTGAAGAAACTTGCTGACAGACAAAAGATGATAAGCTTCTTGAAGCTATATGGATTCTCCGGAAGGAGGCTTGGTCCCATGTCTCTATCCACCATGGATGAGCACATCAGGGTGATCGAGCAGAAGATCAAAAGAGGTGAACTTGTTGACTTACACTCCCCACCAAGTCAGGTCCCTCGGGAAGTGGAGGTTAAGGTTAAAAAACCTAAGGCAACATAACCTGAACCTCTGCTGAATCTCAGCAAACTTCCACTTTTGATCCACAATAGGGATCTGTCCCCTCTCAATCTGAACCTGTAAGAGAGGAAGACCAAACTGAGAAAGACAAAGAAGATCAGTCAGGTGTTGTAGGCCAGTCTTCTTAGTTATATAGTTCAAAGAGGAGGAAAAGGATGGTTTCCAAGCCAAAGTCAAAGAAGAAGAAGAAGGAAACATCCACCTCCAAACCTCAGGATGAGTCAGAACATCATGAGGATGTGTAACAAGAGGATGCTCCACCAACTCTAATTCAAGCAGCTCCTCTGGCATCAGACAGACCCATCTTATCTTGGACATACACCATAAATCCAGAAAGATGGAATGTCATAAGAGATCAAGGTATTGAACATGTCTACACATGGCAGGATATGTTCAATCTACCTCTGGATGATCTCTTTGACATGAGAAGATACTGTGAGGGTCTGAGTGATCACGATCATCTCATGAAGAAAGGGATGGTCATTATCATAATGAGGACTGTCAATATCTAGTGTCTTAAGGTGTTTTGGTAGCATCAGCCTAAAGGGAGTTTGTAAGGCTATTAGTAAGGCTGATGCCACCCAAACACTTAAAGTCTTTCCTGCATGCATGCACATGTACATTGAAGTGAAATGCTTTGGAAGATTCACACTGACTTGGAAATTATTCTAAGTATGAAATCTTCCGAAGAGAAGACCAATATCTTACAAAGCTAAAAGATGAAGTCTTCCGAAGCTTCAAGGACAAAGTCTTCCGAAGCCAACCATTGAAGATAGATTTCTTCCGATGACTTTTATATTACATACTTTATCTGATGTACTTTTTACCTAAAACTGAACCACTTTCCGCTACTAATCTGATAAGTCACCAACCTTTTCATGAGTTGGTGAAAAGGTCCATGCTTTTGGTAAACTGTACATTAAGGTCTTGAGTCTGTAAATTTCCACTTTATGTACTTTATCCTTTTTGTAATATATTAGGATGTGAGCTATGGCATGTCATAGTCACTAGTCAAAAGGCAATCTGCCTTTTACTCTACATGGATTTTGTTGTCTAGTACACGTATCCAGCTGGCCTTCAAAGTATGGCCGGCTATAGGCTTTAGTATAAGTATTTTCTGGTCCTTGTAACTAAGTAAGTTTTGAGTTAAACTTTATAAACCACTCTGTAAGAAACTAGAAGATCAATATACTTTAACCTTGAAAACCAACTGCTTGTGTATTGCTCTAGTTTCTGTCTCATTTACATCTTGTGTTACTAAGTTCTCTAAACTCATCTCTTATCAGTTCCCTATTTGAATTGTTAAATATTAAAATACACTCTCCTCTTTGTGTTGTTGTGTTGTACAAGTGCATAACCCCTTTATCCGGTCCTGCAATATACAAATGCAAGCTCACCCGGACGGGTGTACCTTGTCTTTACAATTTACAATACAAGGTCAACTGAACGGTGTACCTTGTCTTTACAATTTACAATACAAGGTCACCCGGACTGGTGTACCTTGTCTTTACAATATACTATGCAAGGTCACCCAGACGGGTGTACCTTGCCTTTACAATTTGCAATACAAGGTCACCGGACGGGTGTACCTTGTCTTTACAATTTACAATACAAGGTCACCTGGACGGGTGTACCTTGTCTTTACAATTAACAAATACAAGGTCACCAGGATGGGTGTACCTTGTCTTTATAATTTACCATGCAAGGTTACCTGGACAGGTGTACCTTGTCTTTACTATTGACCATGCAAGGTCACCCGGACGGATGTACCTTGTCTTTACAATTTACAAATACAAGGTCAGCCGGACGGGTTTACCTTGTCTTTACAATTACCATGCAAGGTCAGTCGGACAGGTGTACCATGTCTTTACAATTTGCCATGCAAGGTCACCCAGATGGGTGTACCTTGTCTTTACAATTTACAATACAAGGTCACCCGGACGGGTGTACCTTGTCTTTACTATTTACCATGCAAGGTCACCCGAACGGATATACCTTGTCTTTACAATTTACAAATACAAGGTCAGCCGGATGGGTGTAACTTGTCTTTACAATTTACCATGCAAGGTCACCTGGACGGGTGTACCTTGTCTGAACTTGCAAATCAAGGTCACCCGGACGGGTGTACTTTGTCTTTACAATTTACAATACCAGGTAACCCGGACGGGTGTACCTTGTCTTTACAATTTACAAACACAAGGTCACCCAAACGGGTGTACCTTGTCTTTATAATTTACCATGCAAGGTCAACCTGACGGGTGTACCTTGCCTTTACAATTTACCATGCAAGGTCACCCGCACGGGTGTACATTGTTTCAAATACAAGGTCTCCCGGACGGGTGTACCGTGTCTTTACAATTTACCATGCAAGGTCACCCGGAAAGGTGTACCTTGACTTTACAATTTACCATGCATGGTCACCCAGACGGGTGTACCTTATCTTTACAATTTACAATACTAGGTCAACTGAACGGGTGTACCTTGTCTTTACAATTTACAATACAAGGTCACCCGGACAGGTGTACCTTGTCTTTACAATTTACAAATACAAGTTCTCCCGGACGAGTGTACCTTGTCTTTAAAATTTACCATGCAAGGTCGCCCGGACGGGTGCACCGTGTCTTTACAATTTACCAAGCAAGGTCACCCGCACGGGTGTACCTTGACTTTACAATTTACCATGGAAGGTCACCCTGACGGGTGTACCTTATCTTTACAATTTACAATACAAGGTCAACCGAACGGGTGTACCTTGTCTTTACAATTTACAATACAAGGTCACCCAGACGAGTGTACCTTGTCTTTACAATTTACCATGCAAGGTCACCCGGACGAGTGTATCTTGTCTTTACAATTTACAATACAAGGTCAACCGAACGGGTGTACCTTGTCTTTACAATTTACATTACAAGGTCACCCAGACGGGTGTGCCTTGTCTTTACAATATACTGTGCAAGGTCACCCGGACGGGCATACCTTGCCTTTACAATTTACAATATAAGGTCACCGGACGGGTGTACCTTGTCATTACAGTTTACAATACAAGGTCACCTGGACGGGTGCACCTTGTCTTTAAAATTTACAAATACAAGGTCACCGGGTGGGTGTACCTTGTCTTTATAATTTACCATGCATGGTCTCCCGGACGGGTGTACCTTGTCTTTACAATTAACAAATACAAGGTCACCAGGATGGGTGTACCTTGTCTTTATAATTTACCATGCAAGGTCACCTGGACAGGTGTACCTTGTCTTTACTATTGACCATGCAAGGTCACCCGGATGGATGTACCTTGTCTTTACAGTTTACAAATACAAGGTCAGCTGGACGAGTTTACCTTGTCTTTACAATTACCATGCAAGGTCAGTCGGACAGACGTACCCTGTCTTTACAATTTGCTATGCAAGGTCACCCAGATGGGTGTACCTTGTCTTTACAATTTACAATACAAGGTCACCAAGACGGGTGTACCTTGTCTTTACTATTTACCATGCAAGGTTGCCCGAACGGATGTACCTTATCTTTACAATTTACAAATACAAGGTCAACCGGATGGGTGTAACTTGTCTTTACAATTTACCATGCAAGGTCACCTGGACGGGTGTACCTTGTCTGAACTTGCAATACAAGGTCACCCGGACGGGTGTACTTTGTCTTTACAATTTACAATACCAGGTCACCCGGACGGGTGTACCTTGTCTTTACAATTTACAAACACAAGGTCACCCAAACGGGTGTATCTTGTCTTTATAATTTACCATGCAAGGTCAACCTGACGGGTGTACCTTGCCTTACAATTTACCATGCAAGGTCACCCGCACGGGTGTACATTGTTTCAAATACAAGGTCTCCCGACGGGTGTACCGTGTCTTTACAATTTACCATGCAAGGTCACCCGGAAGGGTGTACCTTGACTTTTCAATTTACCATGCATGGTCTCCCGGACGGGTGTACCTTATCTTTACATTTACAATACTAGGTCAACTGAACGGGTGTACCTTGTCTTTACAATTTACAATACAAGGTCACCCAGACGGGTGTACCTTGTCTTTACAATTTACAAATACAAGTTCTCCCGGACGGGTATACCTTGTCTTTAAAATTTACCATGCAAGGTCGCCCGGACGGGTGCACCGTGTTTTTACAATTTACCATGCAAGGTCACCCGGACGGGTGTACCTTGACTTTACAATTTACCATGCAAGGTCACCCTGACGGGTGTACCTTATCTTTACAATTTACAATACAAGGTCAACCGAACGGGTGTACCTTGTCTTTACAATTTACAATGCAAGGTCACCCAGACTAGTGTACCTTGTCTTTACAATTTACCATGCAAGGTCACCCGGACGAGTGTACCTTGTCTTTACAATTTACAATACAAGGTCAACCGAACGGGTGTACCTTGTCTTTACAATTTACATTACAAGGTCACCCAGACGGGTGTTCCTTGTCTTTACAATATACTGTGCAAGGTCACCCGGACGGGCATACCTTGCCAGTACAATTTACAATATAAGGTCACCGGACGGGTGTACCTTGTCATTACAATTTACAATACAAGGTCACCCGGACGGGTGCACCTTGTCTTTAAAATTTACAAATACAAGGTCACCCGGATGGGTGTACCTTGTCTTTATAATTTACCATGCATGGTCACCCGGACGGGTGTACCTTGTCTTTACAATTAACAAATACAAGGTCACCAGGATGGGTGTACCTTGTCTTTATAATTTACCATGCAAGGTCACCTGGACAGGTGTACCTTGTCTTTACTATTGACCATGCAAGGTCACCTGGATGGATGTACCTTGTCTTTACAATTTACAAATACAAGGTCAGCCGGACGAGTTTACTTTGTCTTTACAATTACAATGCAAGGTCAGTCAGACGGACGTACCCTGTCTTTACAATTTGCTATGCACGGTCACCCAGATGGGTGTACCTTGACTTTACAATTTACAATACAAGGTCACCAAGACGGGTGTACCTTGTCTTTACTATTTACCATGCAAGGTCACCCGAACGGATGTACCTTGTCTTTACAATTTACGAATACAAGGTCATCCGGATGGGTGTAACTTGTCTTTACAATTTACCATGCAAGGTCACCTGGACGGGTGTACCTTGTCTGAACTTGCAATACAAGGTCACCCTGACGGTGTGCTTTGTCTTTACAATTTACAATACCAGGTCACCCGGACGAGTGTACCTTGTCTTTACAATTTACAAACACAAGGTCACCCAAACAGGTGTACCTTGTCTTTATAATTTACCGTGCAAGGTCAACCTGACGGGTGTACCTTGTCTTTACAATTTACCATACAAGGTCACCCGCACGGGTGTACATTGTTTCAAATACAAGGTCTCCCGGACGGGTGTACCGTGTCTTTACAATTTACCATGCAAGGTCACCCGGAAGGGTGTACCTTGACTTTTCAATTTACCATGCATGGTCACCCGGACGGGTGTACCTTCTCTTTACAATTTACAATACAAGGTCACCCGGACGGGTGTACCTTGTCTTTACAATTTACAAATACAAGTTCTCCCGGACGAATATACCTTGTCTTTAAAATTTACCATGCAAGGTCGCCCGGACGGGTGTACCTTACTTTACAATTTACCATGCAAGGTCACCCTGACGGGTGTACCTTATCTTTACAATTTACAATACAAGGTCAATCAAACGGGTGTACCTTGTCTTTACAATTTACAATACAAGGTCACCCAGCGAGTGTACCTTGTCTTTACAATTTACCATGCAAGGTCACCTGGACGAGTGTACCTTGGCTTTACAATTTACAATACAAGGTCACCGGACGGGTGTACCTTGTCTTTACAATATACTGTGCAAGGTCACCCGGACGGGCATACCTTGCCTTTACAATTTACAATATAAGGTCACCGGACGGGTGTACCTTGTCATTACAATTTACAATACAAGGTCACCCGGACGGGTGTACCTTGTCTTTACAATTTACAAATACAAGGTCACCCGGATGGGTGTACCTTGTCTTTACAATTTACCATGCAAGGTCACCCAGACGGGTGTACCTTGTCTTTACTATTGACCATGCAAGGTCACCCGGACGGATGTACCTTGTCTTTACAATTTACAAATACAAGGTCAGCCGGACGGGTTTACCTTGTCTTTACAATTACCATGCAAGGTCAGTCGGACGGGTGTACCTTGTCTTTACAATTTGCCATGCAAGGTCACCCGGATGGGTGTACCTTGTCTTTACAATTTACAAACACAAGGTCACCAAACGGGTGTACCTTGTCTTTATAATTTACCATGCAAGGTCAACCTGACGGGTGTACCTTGCCTTTACAATTTACCATGCAAGGTCACCCGCACGGGTGTACATTGTTTCAAATACAAGGTCTCCCGGACGGGTGTACCGTGTCTTTACAATTTACCATGCAAGGTCACCCGGAAAGGTGTACCTTGACTTTACAATTTACCATGCATGGTCACCCGGACGGGTGTACCTTATCTTTACAATTTACAATACTAGGTCAACTGAACGGGTGTACCTTGTCTTTACAATTTACAATACAAGGTCACCCGGACAGGTGTACCTTGTCTTTACAATTACAAATACAAGTTCTCCGGACGAGTGTACCTTGTCTTTAAAATTTACCATGCAAGGTCGCCCGGACGGGTGCACCGTGTCTTTACAATTTACCAAGCAAGGTCACCCGCACGGGTGTACCTTGACTTTACAATTTACCATGGAAGGTCACCCTGACGGGTGTACCTTATCTTTACAATTTACAATACAAGGTCAACCGAAGGGTGTACTTGTCTTTACAATTACAATACAAGGTCACCCAGACGAGTGTACCTTGTCTTTACAATTACCATGCAAGGTCACCGGACGAGTGTATCTTGTCTTTACAATTTACAATACAAGGTCAACCGAACGGGTGTACCTTGTCTTTACAATTTACATTACAAGGTCACCCAGACGGGTGTACCTTGTCTTTACAATATACTGTGCAAGGTCACCGGACGGGCATACCTTGCCTTTACAATTTACAATATAAGGTCACGGACGGGTGTACCTTGTCATTACAGTTACAATACAAGGTCACCTGGACGGGTGCACCTTGTCTTAAAATTTACAAATACAAGGTCACCGGGTGGGTGTACCTGTCTTTATAATTTACCATGCATGGTCTCCCGGACGGGTGTACCTTGTCTTTACAATTAACAATACAAGGTCACCAGGATGGGTGTACTTGTCTTTATAATTTACCATGCAAGGTCACCTGGACGGTGTACCTGTCTTTACTATTGACCAGGCAAGGTCACCCGGATGGATGTACCTTGTCTTTACAGTTTACAAATACAAGGTCAGCTGGACGAGTTTACCTTGTCTTTACAATTACCATGCAAGGTCAGTCGGACAGACGTACCCTGTCTTTACAATTTGCTATGCAAGGTCACCCAGATGGGTGTACCTTGTCTTTACAATTTACAATACAGGTCACCAAGACGGGTGTACCTTGTCTTTACTATTTACCATGCAAGGTTGCCCGAACGGATGTACCTTATCTTTACAATTTACAAATACAAGGTCAAACGGATGGGTGTAACTTGTCTTTACAATTTACCATGCAAGGTCACCTGGACGGGGTACCTTGTCTGAACTTGCAATACAAGGTCACCCGGACGGGTGTACTTTGTCTTTACAATTTACAATACCAGGTCACCCGGACGGGTGTACCTTGTCTTTACAATTTACAACACAAGGTCACCCAAACGGGTGTATCTTGTCTTTATAATTTACCATGCAAGGTCAACCTGACGGGTGTACCTTGCCTTACAATTTACCATGCAAGGTCACCGCACGGGTGTAATTGTTTCAAAATACAAGGTCTCCCGGAGGGGTGTACTTGTCTTTACAATTTACCATGCAAGGTCACCCGGAAGGGTGTACCTTGACTTTTCAATTTACCATGCATGGTCTCCCGGACGGGGTACCTTATCTTTACAATTTACAATACTAGGTCAACTGAACGGGTGTACCTTGTCTTTACAATTTACAATACAAGGTCACCCAGACGGGGTACCTTGTCTTTCAATTTACAAATACAAGTTCTCCCGGACGGGTACCTTGTCTTTAAATTTACCATGCAGGTCGCCCGGACGGGTGCACCGTGTTTTACAATTTACCATGCAAGGTCACCCGGACGGGTGTACCTTGACTTTACAATTTACCATGCAAGGTCACCTGACGGGTGTACCTTATCTTTACAATTTACAATACAAGGTCAACCGAACGGGTGTACTTGTCTTTACAATTTACAATGCAAGGTCACCCAGACTAGTGTACCTTGTCTTTACAATTTACCATGCAAGGTCACCCGGACGAGTGTACCTTGTCTTTACAATTTACAATACAAGGTCAACCGAACGGGTGTACCTTGTCTTTACAATTTACATTACAAGGTCACCCAGACGGGTGTCCTTGTCTTTACAATATACTGTGCAAGGTCACCCGGACGGGCATACCTTGCCAGTACAATTTACAAATATAAGGTCACCGGACGGGTGTACCTTGTCATTACAATTACAATACAAGGTCACCCGGACGGGTGCACCTGTCTTTAAAATTACAAATACAAGGTCACCGGGATGGGTGTACCTTGTCTTTATAATTTACCATGCATGGTCACCGGACGGGTGTACCTTGTCTTTACAATTAACAAATACAAGGTCACCAGGATGGGTGTACCTTGTCTTTATAATTACCATGCAAGGTCCTGGACAGGTGTACCTTGTCTTTACTATTGACCATGCAAGGTCACCTGGATGGATGTACCTTGTCTTTACAATTTACAAATACAAGGTCAGCCGGACGAGTTACTTTGTCTTTACAATTACAATGCAAGGTCAGTCAGACGGACGTACCTGTCTTACAATTTGCTATGCACGGTCACCCAGATGGGTGTACCTTGACTTTACAATTTACAATACAAGGTCACCAAGACGGGTGTACCTTGTCTTTACTATTTACCATGCAAGGTCACCCGAACGGATGTACCTTGTCTTTACATTTACGAATACAAGGTCATCGGAGGGTGTAACTTGTCTTTACAATTTACCATGCAAGGTCACCTGGACGGGTGTACCTTGTCTGAACTTGCAATACAAGGTCACCCTGACGGGTGTGCTTGTCTTTACAATTTACAATACCAGTCACCCGGACGAGTGTACCTTGTCTTTACAATTACAAACACAAGGTCACCCAAACAGGGTACCTTGTCTTTATAATTTACCGTGCAAGGTCAACCTGACGGGTGTACCTTGTCTTTACAATTTACCATACAAGGTCACCCGCACGGGTGTACATTGTTTCAAATACAAGGTCTCCCGGACGGGTGTACCGTGTCTTTACAATTTACCATGCAAGGTCACCCGGAAGGGTGTACCTTGACTTTTCAATTTACCATGCATGGTCACCCGGACGGGTGTACCTTCTCTTACAATTTACAATACAAGGTCACCCGGACGGGTGTACCTTGTCTTTACAATTTACAAATACAAGTTCTCCCGGACGAATATACCTTGTCTTTAAAATTTACCATGCAAGGTCGCCGGACGGGTGTACCTTACTTTACAATTTACCATGCAAGGTCACCCTGACGGGTGTACCTTATCTTTACAATTACATACAAGGTCACCAAAAGGGTGTACCTGTCTTACAATTTACAATACAAGGTCACCCAGCGAGTGTACCTTGTCTTTACAATTTACCATGCAAGGTCACCTGGACGAGTGTACCTGGCTTTACAATTTACAATACAAGGTCACCGACGGGGTGTACCTTGTCTTTACAATATACTGTGCAAGGTCACCCGGACGGGCATACCTTGCCTTTACAATTTACAAATAAGGTCACCGGACGGGTGTACCTTGTCATTACAATTTACAATACAAGGTCACCCGGACGGGTGCACCTGTCTTTAAAATTACAAATACAAGGTCACCCGGATGGGTGTACCTTGTCTTTATAATTTACCAGCATGTTCACCCAGACGGGTGTACCTTGTCTTTACTATTGACCATGCAAGGTCACCCGGATGGATGTACCTTTTCTTTACAATTTACAAATACAAGGTCAGCCGGACGGGTTTACCTTGTCTTACAATTACCATGCAAGGTCAGTCGGACGGGTGTACCTTGTCGTTACAATTTGCTATACAAGGTTACCCGGATGGGTGTACCTTGTCTTTACAATTTACAATACAAGGTGACTCGGAAGGGTGTACATTGTCTTTACTATTTACCATGCAAGGTCAGCCGGACGGGAGTACCTTGTCTTTACAATGACAATACAAGGTCACCCGGAGGGTGTACCTGACTGAATTTGCAATACCAGGTCACCCGGACAGGTGTACCTTGTCTTTACAATTCACAATACAAGGTCACCGGACGGGTGTACTTTGTCTGAATTTGCAATACAAGGTCTCCGGATTGGGTACCTTGTCTTAACATATACTATGCAAGGTCACCTGGACGCACCTTGCCTTTACAATTTACAATACAAGGTCACCGGACGGTGTACCTTGTCATTACAATTTACAATACAGGTACCCGGACGGGGTGTACTTGTCTTTACAATTTACAAATACAAGGTCACCGGATGGGTGTAACTTGTCTTTATAATTTACCATGCATGGTCACCGGACGGTTGTACCTTGTCTTTACTATTGACCACGCAAGGTCACCCGGACGGATGTACCTTGTCTTTACAATTTACAAATACAAGGTCAGTCGGACGGGTTTACCTTGTCTTTACGATTACCATGCAAGGTCAGTCGGACGGGTGTACCTTGTCTTTACAATTTGCCATGCACTGTCACCCAGATGGGTGTACCTTGTTTACAATTTACAATACAAGGTGACCCGGATGGGTGTACCTTCTTTACTATTTATCATGCAAGGTCACCCGGACGGTAGTACCTTGTCTTTACAATTCACAATACAAGGTCACCCGAACGGGTGTACCTTGTCTGAATTTGCAATACAAGGTCACCAGGACAGGTGTACCTTGTCTTTACAATATACTATGCAAGGTCACCGGACGGGAGTACCTTGTCTTTACAATTCACAATACAAGGTCACCAGAACGGGTGTACCTTGTCTGAATTTGCAATACAAGGTCACCCGACAGGTGTACCTTGTCTTTACAATATTACTATGCAAGGTAACCCGGACGGACGTACCTTGCTTTTACAATTTACAATACAAGGTCACCGGACGGGTGTACCTTGTCTTTACAATTTACAATACAAGGTCACCCGACGGGTGTACCTTGTCTTTACAATTTACAAATACAAGGTCACCCGGATGGGGTGTACCTGGTCTTATAGTTTACCATGCATGGTCACCCGAACGGGTGTACCTTGTCTTTACTATTAACCACACAAGGTCACCCAGACGGATGTACCTTATCTTTACAATTTACAAATACAAGGTCAGCCGGACGGGTTACCTTGTCTTTACAATTACCATGCAAGGTCAGTCGGACGGTGTACCTTGTCTTTACAATTTACAAATACAAGGTCAGACGGATGGGTGTTCCTTGTCTTTACAATTACCATGCATGGCCACCAGGACATGTGTACCTTGTCTTTACAATTTGCCATGCAAGGTCACCCGGATGGGTGTACCTTGTCTTTACAATTTACAATACAAGGTCACGGTATGGGTGTACCTTGTCTTTACAATTTACCATGCAAGGTCTCCCGGACTGGAGTACGTTGTCTTTACAATTCACAATACCAGGTCACCAGGACGGGTGTACCTTGTCTGAATTGCAATAAAAGGTCACCCGGACGGTGTACTTTGTCTTTACAATTTACAATACCAGGTCACCCGAATGGGTGTACGTTGTCTTTACAATTACAAATACAAGGTCACCCGTCACCCGAACGGGTGTGTACCTTGTCTTTTCAATTTACCATGGAAGGTCACCCAAATGGGTGTACCTTGTCTTTACAATTTACCATGCAAGGTCACCCGCATGGGTGTACCTTGTCTCAAATACAAGGTCTCCCGGACGGGTGTACCGTGTCTTTACAATTTACCATGCAAGGTCACCCGGACGGGTGTACCTTGTCTTTACAATTTACCATGCAAGGTCACCCGGACGGGTGTACCTTGTCTTTACAATTTACAATACAAGGTCAACCGGACGGGTGTACCTTGTCTTTAATTTACAATACAAGGTCACCCAGGGGTTGTAACTTGTCTTTACAATTTACCATGCAAGGTCACCCGGACGGGTGTACCTTGTCTTTACAATTTACAATACAAGGTCAGCCGGACGGGTGTACTTTGTCTTTACAATTTACAATACAAGGTCACCGGACGGGTGTACCTTGTCTTTACAATTTACAATACAAGGTCACCCGGACGGGTGTACCTTGTCTTTACAATTTACAAATACAAGGTCACCCGGACGGGTGTACCTTGTCTTTACTATTGACCATGCAAGGTCACCCGGACGGATGTACCTTGTCTTTACAATTTACAAATACAAGGTCAGCGGACGGGTTTACCTTGTCTTTACAATTTACCATGCAAGGTCAGCCGGACGGGTGTACCTTGTCTTTACAATTTGCCATGCAAGGTCACCCGGATGGGTGTACCTTGTCTTTACAATTTACAATACAAGGTCACCCGGATGGGTGTACCTTGTCTTTATAATTTACTACGCAAGGTCACCCGAACGGGCCTACCTCGCCTTTACAATTCACAATACAAGGTCACCGGACAGGTGTACCTTGTCTTTACAATTTACAATACGAGGTCACCCGGACGGGTGTACCTTGTCTTTACAATTTACCATGCAAGGTCACCCGGACGGGAGTACCTTGTCTTTACAATTCACAATACAAGGTCACCGGACGGGTGTACCTTGTCTCAATTTGCAATACAAGGTCACCCGGACGGGTGTACCTTGTCTTTACAATTTACAATACCAGGTCACCCGGACGGGTGTACCTTGTCTTTACAATTTACAAATACAAGGTCACCCGGACGGGTGTACCTTGTCTTTACAATTTACCATGCCAGGTCACCCGGACGGGTGTACCTTGTCTTTACTATTGACCATGCAAGGTCACCCGGACGGATGTACCTTGTCTTTACAATTTACAAATACAAGGTCAGCCAGACGGGTTAACTGTCTTTACAAATTACCATGCAAGGTCAGCCGGAAGGGTGTACCGTGTCTTTACAATTTGCATGCATGGTCACCCGGATGGGTTTACCTTGTCTTTACAATTTACAATACACGGTCACCCGAACGGGTGTACCTTGTCTTTATAATTTACAAATTCAAGGTCATCCGGACGGGTGTACCTTGTCTTTATAATTTACAATACAAGGTCCACCGAACGGGTGTACCATGTCTTTACAATTTACAATACAGGGTCACCCGGACGGATGTACCTTGTCTTTACAATTTACTATGCAAGGTCACCCGGACGGGCGTACCTTGCCTTTACAATTTACAATACAAGGTCACCGGACGGGTGTACCTTGTCTTTACAATTTACAATACAAGGTCACCCGGACGGGTGTCCCATGTCCAAACAATTAGAAATACAAGTTCACCCGGACGGGTGTACCTTGTCTTTACAATTACCATGCAAGGTCACTCGGACGGGTGTACCTTGTGTTTACTATTGACCATGCAATGTTACCCGGACAGATGTACCTTGTTTATAATTTACAAATACAAGGTCAGCCGGACGGGTTAACATTGTCTTTACAATTATCATGCAAGGTCAGTCAGACGGGTGTACTTGTCTTTACATTTGCCGTGCAAGGTCACCCGGATGGGTGTACCTTGTCTTTAAAATTTACAATACCAGGTCACCCGGACGGGTGTACCTTATCTTTACTATTTACCATGCAAGGTCACCCGTACGGATGTTCCTTGTCTTTACAATTTACAAATACAAGGTCAGCCGGATGGGTGTACCTTGTCTTTACAATTTACCATGCAAGGTCACCCGGACGGGTGTACCTTGTCTTTATAATTTTCCATTCATGGTCACCCGGATGGCTGTACCTAATCTTACAATTTACAATACAAGGTCACACCCGTACGTGTGCACCTTGTCTTTACAATTTACAAATGCAAGGTCACCCGGATGGGTGTCCTTGTCTTTACAATTTACCATGCATGGTCACCCTGACGGGAGTACCTTGTCTATACAATTCACAACACAAGGTCACCCGGACAGGTGTACTTGTCCCAATTTGCAATACAAGGACACCCGGACGGGTGTACCTTGTCTTTACAATTTACAATACCAGGTCACCCGGACGGGTGTACCTTGTTTTTATTATTTACAAATACAAGGTCACCTGGATGGGTGTACCTTGTCTTTACAATTTAACATGCAAGGTCACCCAGACGGGTGTACCTTGTCTTTACAATTTACCATGTAAGGTTACCCGCATGGGTGTACTTTGTCTCAAATACAAGGTCTCCCGGACGGGTGTACCGTGTCTTTACAATTTACCATGCATGGTCACCCAGACGGGTGTACCATGTCTTTTCAATTTACCATGAAAGGTCACCCGGACGGTTGTACCTTGTCTTTATAATTTGCCATGCAAGGTCACCCGGATGGGTGTACCTAATCTTTACAATTTACAATACAAGGTCACCCGTACGTGTGTACCTTGTCTTTACAATTTACAAATGCAAGGTCACCCGGACGGGTGTACCTTGTCTTTACAATTTAACATGCATGGTCACCCAGACGGGTGTACCTTTTCTTTACAATTTACCATGCAAGGTCACCCGGATGGGTGTACTAATCTTTACAATTTACAATACAAGGTCACCCGTACGTGTGTACCTGTCTTTACAATTACAAATGCAAGGTCACCCGGACGTGGTACCTTGTCTTTACAATTTAACATGCATGGTCACCAGACGGGTGTACCTTGTCTTTACAATTTACCATGTAAGGTTACCCGCATGGGTTGTACTTTGTCTCAAATACAAGGTCTCCCGTACGTGTGTACCTTGTCGTTACAATTTTCCATGCAAGGTCACCCGGACGGGAGTACCTTGTCTTTACAACTCACAATACAAGGTCACCCGGACGGGTGTACCTTGTCTTTACGATTTATAGTACCAGGTCACCCGGACGGGTGTACCTTGTCTTTACAATTTACAAATACAAGGTCACCTGGATGGGTGTACCTGTCTTTACAATTTACCATGCAAGGTCTCCCAGACGGGTGTACCTTGTCTTTACCATTTACCATGCAAGGTCACCCGCACGGGTGTACCTTGTCTCAAATACAAGGTCTCCCGATGGGGGTGTGTGTGTCTTTACAATTTACCATGCATGGTCACCCAGACGGGTGCCTTGTCTTTACAATTTACAATACAAGGTCACCCGGACGGGTGTACCATGTCTTTACAATTTACTATGCAAGGTCACCCGGACGGGCGTACCTTGCCTTTACAATTTACAATACAAGGTCACCGGACGGGTGTACCTTGTCTTTACAATTTACAATACAAGGTCACCCGGACGGGTGTACCATGTCTTTACAATTTACAAATACAAGTTCACCCGGACGGGTGTACCTTGTCTTTACAATTTACCTTGCAAGGTCACTCGGACGGGTGTACCTTGTCTTTACTATTGACCACGCAAGTTCACCCGGACAGATGTACCTTGTCTTTACAATTTACAAATACAAGGTTACCCGGACGGGTTAACATTGTCTTTACAATTATCATGCAAGGTCAGTCGGACGGGTGTACCTTTCTTTACAATTTGCCATGCAAGGTCACCCCAGATGGGTGTACCTTGTCTTTAAAATTTACAATACAAGGTCACCCGAACAGGTGTACCTTGTCTTTACTATTTACCATGCAAGGTCACTCGTACATATATGCCTTGTCTTTACAATTTACAAATACAAGGTCAGTCGGATGGGTGTACCTTGTCTTTACAATTTACCATGCAAGGTCACCCGGACGGGTTTACCTTGTCCTTATAATTTGCCGTGCAAGGTCACCCGGATGGCTGTACCTAATCTTTACAATTTTCAACACAAGGTCACCCGTACGTGTGCACCTTGTCTTTACAATTTACAAGTGCAAGGTCACCCGGATGGGTGTACCTTGTCTTTACAATTAACCATGCAAGGTCACCCTGACGGGAGTACCTTGTCTTTACAATTCACAATACAAGGTCACCCGGACAGGTGTACCTTGTCCCAATTTGCAATACAAGGTCACCCGGACGGGTGTACCTTGTCTTTACAATTTACAATACCAGGTCACCCGGACGGGTGTACCTTGTCTTTACAATTTACAAATACAAGGTCACCCGGACGGGTGTACCTTGTCTTTACAATTTAACATGCAAGGTCACCCAGACGGGTGTACCTTTTCTTTACAATTTACCATGTAAGGTCACTCGCACAGGTGTACCTTGTCTCAAATACAAGGTCTCCCGGACGGGTGTACCGTGTCTTTACAATTGACAAATACAAGTTCACCCGGACGGGTGTACCTTGTCTTTACAATTTACCATGCAAGGTCACTCGGACGAGTGTACCTTGTCTTTACTATTGACCATGCAAGTTCACCCGGACAGATGTACCTTGTCTTTACAATTTACAAATACAAGGTTAGCCGGACGGGTTAACATTGTCTTTACAATTATCATGCAAGGTCAGTCGGACGGGTGTACCTTTCTTTACAATTTGCCATGCAAGGTCACCCCAGATGGGTGTACCTTGTCTTTAAACTTTACAATACAAGGTCACCCGAACGGGTGTACCTTGTCTTTACTATTAACCACACAAGGTCACCCAGACGGATGTACCTTATCTTTACAATTTACAAATACAAGGTCAGCCGGACGGGTTTACCTTGTCTTTACAATTACCATGCAAGGTCAGTCGGACGGGTGTACCTTGTCTTTACAATTTACAAATACAAGGTCAGCGGATGGGTGTTCCTTGTCTTTACAATTTACCATGCATGGCCACCAGGACATGTGTACCTTGTCTTTACATTTGCCATGCAAGGTCACCCGGATGGGTGTACCTTGTCTTACAATTACAATACAAGGTCACCGGTATGGGTGTACCTTGTCTTTACAATTTACCATGCAAGGTCTCCCGGACTGGAGTACGTTGTCTTTACAATTCACAATACCAGGTCACCAGGACGGGTGTACCTTGTCTGAATTTGCAATAAAAGGTCACCCGGACGGTGTACTTTGTCTTTACAATTTACAATACCAGGTCACCCGAATGGGTGTACGTTGTCTTTACAATTTACAAATACAAGGTCACCCGTCACCCGAACGGGTGTACCTTGTCTTTTCAATTTACCATGGAAGGTCACCCAAATGGGTGTACCTTGTCTTTACCATTTACCATGCAAGGTCACCCGCACGGGTGTACCTTGTCTCAAATACAAGGTCTCCCGGACGGGTGTACCGTGTCTTTACAATTTACCATGCAAGGTCACCCGGACGGGTGTACCTTGACTTTACAATTTACCATGCAAGGTCACCCGGACGGGTGTACCTTATCTTTACAATTTACAATACAAGGTCAACATAACGGGTGTACCTTGTCTTTATAATTTACAATACAAGGTCACCCAGACGGGTGTAACTTGTCTTTACAATTTACCATGCAAGGTCACCCGGACGGGTGTACCTTGTCTTTACAATTTCCAATACAAGGTCAGTCGGACGGGTGTACTTTGTCTTTACAATTTATAATATAAGGTCACCGGACGGGTGTACCTTGTCTTTACAATTTACAATACAAGGTCACCCGGACGGGTGTACCTTGTCTTTACAATTTACAAATACAAGGTCACCCGGACGGGTGTACCTTGTCTTTACTATTGACCATGCAAGGTCACCCGGACGGATGTACCTTGTCTTTGCAGTTTACAAATACAAGGTCAGCCGGACGGGTTTACCTTGTCTTTACAATTTACCATGCAAGGTCAGCCGGACAGGTGTACCTTGTCTTTTCAATTTGCCATGCAAGGTCACCTGGATGGGTGTACCTTGTCTTTACAATTTACAATGCAAGGTCACCCGGACGGGTGTACCTTGTCTTTATAATTTACTATGCAAGGTCACACGGACGGGCGTACCTTGCCTTTACAATTTTCAATACAAGGTCATCGGACGGGTGTACCTTGTCTTTACAGTTTACAATACAACGTCACCAGGACGGCTGTACCTTGTCTTTACAATTTACCATGCAAGGTCACCCAGACGGGAGTATCTTGTCTTACAATTCATAATACAAGGTCACCCGGACGGGTGTACCTTGTCTCAATTTGCAATACAAGGTCACCCGGACGGGTGTACCTTGTCTTTACAATTTACAATACCAGGTCACCCGGACGGGTGTACCTTGTCTTTACAATTTACAAATACAAGGTCACCCGGATGGGTGTACCTTGTCTTTACAATTTACCATGCCAGGTCACCCGGACGGGTGTACCTTGTCTTTACTATTGACCATGCAAGGTCACCCGGACGGATGTACCTTGTCTTTACAGTTTACAAATACAAGGTCAGCCAGACGGGTTTAACTTGTCTTTACAAATTACCATGCAAGGTCAGCCGGAAGGGTGTACCGTGTCTTTACAATTTGCATGCATGGTCCCCGGATGGGTTTACCTTGTCTTTACAATTACAATACACGGTCACCCGAACGGTGTACCTGTCTTTATAATTTACAAATTCAAGGTCATCCGGACGGGTGTACCTTGTCTTTATAATTACAATACAAGGTCCACCGAACGGGGTGTACCATGTCTTTACAATTTACAATACAGGGTCACCCGGAGGATGTACCTTGTCTTTACAATTTACTATGCAAGGTCACCCGGACGGGCGTACCTGCCTTACAATTTACAATACAAGGTCACGGACGGGTGTACCTTGTCTTTACAATTTACAATACAAGGTCACCGGACGGGTGTCCCATGTCCAAACAATTTAGAAATACAAGTTCACCCGGACGGGTGTACCTTGTCTTTACAATTTACCATGCAAGGTCACTCGGACGGGTGTACCTTGTGTTTACTATTGACCATGCAATGTTACCCGGACAGATGTACCTTGTCTTTATAATTTACAAATACAAGGTCAGCCGGACGGGTTAACATTGTCTTTACAATTATCATGCAAGGTCAGTCAGACGGGTGTACCTTGTCTTTACAATTGCCGTGCAAGGTCACCCGGATGGGTGTACCTTGTCTTTAAATTTACAATACCAGGTCACCCGGACGGGTGTACCTTATCTTTACTATTTACCATGCAAGGTCACCCGTACGGATGTTCCTTGTCTTTACAATTTACAAATACAAGGTCAGCCGGAGTGGTGTACCTTGTCTTACAATTTACCATGCAAGGTCACCCGGACGGGTGTACCTGTCTTTATAATTTCCATTCATGGTCACCCGGATGGCTGTACCTAATCTTTACAATTTACAATACAAGGTCACCCGTACGTGTGCACCTTGTCTTTACAATTTACAAATGCAAGGTCACCCGGATGGGTGTCCTTGTCTTTACAATTTACCATGCATGGTCACCCTGACGGGAGTACCTTGTCTATACAATTCACAACACAAGGTCACCGGACAGGTGTACGTTGTCCCAATTTGCAATACAAGGACACCCGGACGGGTGTACCTTGTCTTACAATTTACAATACCAGGTCACCGGACGGGTGTACCTTGTTTTTATTATTTACAAATACAGGTCACCTGGATGGGTGTACCTTGTCTTTACAATTAAACATGCAAGGTCACCCAGACGGGGTACCTTGTCTTTACAATTTACATGTAAGGTTACCCGCAGGGTGTACTTGTCTCAAATACAAGGTCTCCCGGACGGGTGTACCGTGTCTTTACAATTTACCATGCATGGTCACCCAGACGGGTGTACCATGTCTTTTCAATTTACCATGAAAGGTCACCCGGACGGTGTACCTTGTCTTATAAATTTGCCATGCAAGGTCACCGGATGGGTGTACCTAATCTTTACAATTTACAATACAAGGTCACCCTACGTGTGTACCTTGTCTTTACAATTACAAATGCAAGGTCACCCGGACGGTGTACCTTGTCTTTACAATTTAACATGCATGGTCACCCAGACGGGTGTACCTTTTCTTTACCATTTACCATGCAAGGTCACCCGGATGGGTGTACCTAATCTTTACAATTACAATACAAGGTCACCCGTACGTGTGTACCTTGTCTTTACAATTTACAAATGCAAGGTCACCGGACGGGTGTACCTTGTCTTTACAATTAAACATGCATGGTCACCCAGAGGGTGTACCTTGTCTTTACAATTTACCATGTAAGGTTACCCGCATGGGTGTACTTTGTCTCAAATACAAGGTCTCCGTACGTGTGTACCTTGTCGTTACAATTTCCATGCAAGGTCACCGGACGAGTACCTTGTCTTTACAACTCACAATACAAGGTCACGGACGGGTGTACCTTGTCTTTACGATTTATAGTACCAGGTCACCCGGACGGGTGTACCTTGTCTTTACAATTTACAAATACAAGGTCACCTGGATGGGTGTACCTTGTCTTTACAATTTACCATGCAAGGTCTCCCAGACGGGTGTACCTTGTCTTTACAATTTACCATGCAAGGTCACCCGCACGGGTGTACCTTGTCTCAAATACAAGGTCTCCCGGATGGGTGTACTGTGTCTTTACAATTTACCATGCATGGTCACCCAGACGGGTGTACCTTGTCTTTACAATTTACAATACAAGGTCACCCGGACGGGTGTACCATGTCTTTACAATTTACTATGCAAGGTCACCCGGACGGGCGTACCTTGCCTTTACAATTTACAATACAAGGTCACCGGACGGGTGTACCTTGTCTTTACAATTTACAATACAAGGTCACCCGGACGGGTGTACCATGTCTTTACAATTTACAAATACAAGTTCACCCGGACGGGTGTACCTTGTCTTTACAATTTACCTTGCAAGGTCACTCGGACGGGTGTACCTTGTCTTTACTATTGACCACGCAAGTTCACCCGGACAGATGTACCTTGTCTTTACAATTTACAAATACAAGGTTACCGGACGGGTTAACATGTCTTTCAATTATCATGCAAGGTCAGTCGGACGGGTGTACCTTTCTTTACAATTTGCCATGCAAGGTCACCCCAGATGGGTGTACCTTGTCTTAAATTTACAATACAAGGTCACCCGAACAGGGTGTACCTGTCTTTACTATTTACCATGCAAGGTCACTCGTACATATATGCCTTGTCTTTACAATTTACAAATACAAGGTCAGTCGGATGGTGTACCTTGTCTTTACAATTTACCATGCAAGGTCACCGGACGGGTTTACCTGTCCTTATAATTTGCCGGCAAGGTCACCCGGATGGCTGTACCTAATCTTTACAATTTTCAACACAAGGTCACCCGTACGTGTGCACCTTGTCTTTACAATTTACAAGTGCAAGGTCACCCGGATGGGGTAAACCAATTCACTTGAGTGAGACAGAGGAGAGTGGAATTTCGTGTGTACTTGTCTTTACAATTAACCATGCAAGGTCACCCTGACGGGAGTACCTGTCTTTACAATTCACAATACAAGGTCACCCGGACAGGTGTACCTTGTCCCAATTTGCAATACAAGGTCACCCGGACGGGTGTACCTTGTCTTTACAATTTACAAAACCAGGTCACCCCGGACGGGTGTACCTTGTCTTTACAATTTACAAATACAAGGTCACCCGGACGGGTGTACCTTGTCTTTACAATTTAACATGCAAGGTCACCCAGACGGGTGTCCTTTTCTTTACAATTCCATGTAAGGTCACTCGCACAGGTGTACCTTGTCTCAAATACAAGGTCTCCCGGACGGGTGTACCGTGTCTTACAATTGACAAATACAAGTTCACCCGGACGGGTGTACCTTGTCTTTACAATTTACCATGCAAGGTCACTCGGACGGGTGTACCTTGTCTTTACTATTGACCATGCAAGTTCACCCGGACAGATGTACCTTGTCTTTACAATTTACAAATACAAGGTTAGCCGGACGGGTTAACATTGTCTTTACAATTATCATGCAAGGTCAGTCGGACGGGTGTACCTTTCTTTACAATTTGCCATGCAAGGTCACCCCAGATGGGTGTACCTTGTCTTTAAAATTTACAATACAAGGTCACCCGAACAGGTGTACCTTGTCTTTACTATTTACCATGCAAGGTCACCCGTACGGATATGCCTTGTCTTTACAATTTACAAATACAAGGTCAGCCGGATGGGTGTACCTTGTCTTTACAATTTACCATGCAAGGTCACCCGGACGGGTTTACCTTGTCCTTATAATTTGCCATGCAAGGTCACCCGGATGGCTGTACCTAATCTTTACAATTTTCAATACAAGGTCACCCATACGTGTGCACCTTGTCTTTACAATTTACAAGTGCAAGGTCACCTGGATGGGTGTACCTTGACTTTACAATTAACCATGCAAGGTCACCCTGACGGGAGTACCTTGTTTTACAATTCCCAATTTGCAATACAAGGTCACCCGGACGGGTGTACCTTGTCTTTACAATTTACAATACCAGGTCACCCGGACGGGTGTACCTTGTCTTTACAATTTACGAATACAAGGTCACCCGGACGGGTATACCTTGTCTTTACTATTTAACATGCAAGGTCACCCAGACGGGTGTACCTTTTCTTTACAATTTACCATGTAAGGTCACCCGCACAGGTGTACCTTGTCTCAAATACAAGGTCTCCCGGACGGGTGTACCGTGTCTTTACAATTTACCATGCATGGTCACCCAGACAGGTGTACCTTGTCTTTTCAATTTACCATGCAAGGTCACCCGGACGGGTGTACCTTGTCTTTACAATTTACAAATACAAGGTCACCCGGACGGGTGTACCTTGTCTTTACAATTTAACATGCAAGGTCACCCAGACGGGTGTACCTTTTCTTTACAATTTACCATGTAAGGTCACCCGCACAGGTGTACCTTGTCTCAAATACAAGGTCTCCCCGACGGGTGTACCGTGTCTTTACAATTTGCCATGCATGGTCACCCAGACGGGTGTACCTTGTCTTTTCAATTTACCATGAAAGGTCACCCGGACGGGTGTACCTTGTCTTTATAATTTGCCATGCAAGGTCACCCGGATGGGTGTACCTAATCTTTACAATTTACAATAGA